>JAKTWR010000110.1:0-10630 GCA_030582415.1 Wickerhamiella vanderwaltii | reverse complement strand
CCTAGGACTATCTCAAGGAATCTCCGACAGAGATTCAGTGGACATCACGAGTCCTGGGGTAAGGGGCTCCACGCTCCTGTTGCCAGTCTCGTACGAATGAAATCAGCGAGCTCATATTGGAGACGGGGTCATGTAAAGAGTGGTAGCGGAAGTAACGATAGATCGCGATTAACGCGTGATAAAAAAGCGAATTGCGGCGATGCCACTCTATCTTTTCCAGACGGTGTTCACCCATTTGATAGAAAGAAGTTTGAAGCGCCTGCCAGTCGCTAGGGAACGGATATGGTGGGTCAGTTTAATATCGTGGCGAATTACTCAAAAATTCGAATCGAGGTTAAATCTAAAATTTTTTCTTCGAAGCGGTCCCTTGGCCCAGTTGGTTAAGGCGTCGTGCTAATAACGCGAAGATCAGCAGTTCGATCCTGCTAGGGACCATTTCTTTTTGGCTTTTTTCTGGTGTTATATATTCTACTTTTTTCCTGAGATTACGTTGAGCTTGGGGCCTTACAAACTTATTATATATTTGCGCTTATATATTGTCACTGGCCGTTGTTTTTCACATGAGAAATCACTTCCTTGGCCACTAGAGCTGGGTCCTCTCTTTGCATGAAATGTCCCACCGTATCAAGGATGGTAACATTGTCAGGTTGCGCAGCTCTATCAATGTGGAAAAGGCGAACCGAGACACACCCATCTTTACGCCCACCAATCACCTTGAGGCGCTTATCCCAGTTAATAGTCCAGTCCACGCCTGCTAGTTTGTAGAGATTGCGATAATATGCGGTTGTAGAATCCATTACACCGGGGATATGAATAGTATCCGCAATGGCATTGAGATGCTCGATTGGCATATCATAGCCAGGGCTCCAGTACTCAATCAGCCCCTGCATATATGGAATGGGATTCTTTTGAGAGAATCTAGGCCGATAAATGAATGGAAGATTCATTACAATCATGTAACTAGACAGCCATAGTTGCCAAGGGACTTTAAGCAGGGTTAATGGACTTAGCATAGAATGAGGTATCGCCATTGTAGTCACACTACTGAACGCATTGGGGTACAGTTTCAATGCTCTATAAGCGGCGCAGGCACCCCAGTCATGGCCAACGACATGGATAGGACTACCCTTTGACAGCTCGGTCCACAACAGGAATTCCTTGGCGATTTCATCCAGGTGGTAGGCCGAGTCAGGCAAACCCGATGAGCTGGTCTCATATCCCTTCATTGTTGGTGCAAGAATCAATGTATTGGGGAATTCTTGGTCAAGGATATCCATAATGGGCAGCCAACCGTCGCTGATATCGGGGAAGCCGTGGAAGAGCAGGATTAGCATTGAAGGCCTTCCAGAGCTCAGTTTGCTCAATGGCCAATTACTCCATGTAGAACGAGTCAGTGAGGAGCCAATAGTTACAGTCAATTTCTGAGGTGCCATGTTACTCAGTGCGGAGCGTCGGCCAGTCGGTATATAAAGGGTGGCGTTTCCACCTTTAGTGGGGGCCGGTTGGTGGGGGATGCAGGGAGGACTTTGAGCGGCCCGTTCCACGAGAGTATCATTACCATGAACTAATAGCTAAAACCATATATTTCCTTTGTCACCTGATAATTGTAGAATTACACCAGTACACAAAACTGAACCGTGGTAATTGGAGCTGCTAATCAACTATCGCAGGAAGGAGACGAGGAACCAAGCAGAGAGATGGTACAGGCATCGCTATATCAAGGAATTGGAGGCACAGTGGGTAGCGCACATACTTGAGCCCTACTTGAGCCGAAATTTCAAGAACATCTCGTCTTAACCGAATATCACCTTGTCACACGCTAAGTTGGATATAGATGAACTTTCTAAATGTCAACAACGAAACAAATCAAGTATTGCAAAAGGGTGAAGACTTACAGATAGTTAGAATATGTTGCCTAAATCTTCATCCAAGAACAGGGAAAGGAAATTATTCCTTCACTTGCAAGTATAGGTGGTCTGAGCTGCTGATGGGTTCTCACGGTAATCATGAAGCACGTGGTGAGGAACTATATCATTCCAATAGTATACTGAGGCAATACTATGGGATTATCAACCTTATGGAAATATCTGCGTGATTTCTTGCTTGATGGCTGCTATTCCTGTGCATCATCGTTAACTATTCTGTTGCAACGGAGCGACCACTGCCTGAACTCAACTAAAAATAAATATCAAAAACAAGTGTGCATATGCATAGTTTTGCATACCTGGAATACGTTTTTTACCCCCAGAGTAGGAGATTGACTTCACGCAGTTTTAATGCATACTTATGCACGATGCACATAAAATATGCATGATATCTAGGGCAATATATGACGAATGAAAAGTTTTTCTGAAAAAAAAGAAGAAACTCTAGCTATTGTAGAGCCTGTGATGTGACTGATATACTTGAATCCGCGTAAAAGCGTATTTTTTGGCGTCCAAAATTCGTGAAAATTCAGATCAAAGCTAAATAGTAAAAAAAGCTCCTGTCTACGGTCACAGGATCAGGAATACAAGACTTCCCGTTTGATCAGTCATATTTAAGCCTGATACCGCCTTATTCAGTATTGCAGTCGGAGACGATGCGAGAACGGAAGGTACTGTAGATTTTTTTCACTTTCATTTTTCCATTTTTTTACTTAGGTGCGGCGGCCGTTTTCAAAAGTAGTACCAGCGAGGCACATGTAAGCGGAGCTGAGATTAGACAAGAGCTTGCTCATGGTGTCTTGAGACAGTTTGGACCGCTCAATTATTTCGTTGTTGACGCTCATGCGGCTTTGAACAGGACTCCTCTCTTGGTTAACTATGAAGAAATTGAGAAACCCAACAATATTTATCACCAGTGCAAGACGTCAGTTTAGATTGATCTGTCCGCAAGCGATAAACGCTAGCAGAAACTCGTATACGCACACTTCCGTAGCGGTAGCTGACTGAAGGATACAGAGAGGTAGAGTGTGCGCTTTGTTAGGGTGATTCTGACGCATTGATGATGCTCAAGTTTCTGGGCTCAACTAACCCCAATGCAGTAGCTTTACTATGAAAGTGTACGAGGATCCCTTTGCGGGTCGCCAAGTGTAAGGAGGAGAATTGATAAAGCTATATGCCGCTGATAAATACAATAAATACTAGAAAAAGAAATGGACTAACAAAACAAACACAATTAGGAAAACTACTAGCAGTGCAATCATTCTGATGTTTTTCCACCAGAGCCGTGAACGAGCAGCCGTCGCTTGCTTTCGAAATGAGTGGGAACCAGTGGACAATTCCTGAGTGCGGTCGACCAGCAAGCCAATCCGCTCTCCACGTTCAAGCAACTTGTCCACATTTTCAATCATGATGGTACGGACTTGATTTATGTCTCCTTGAGCACTGGTAATGGGGTCGTCCCAGCTGAATGATTCTGCTGCGGAGCCAATAGCTTCTTGAGGACTCTGAATAGCTAAATTGCGCTCAACTAGTTCAATTAAACCAAATGCTTTACGACGAGGCTGTGAACTGTCGCACACCACGACAATAACGTCTTGGTTATCACGTATATAGCTGTGCCCATTCATTTGGTCGCAAGTAAAGCTCGCTTTAGACTGTTTTACGCTAACAGAAATAGCTTTAGCAAATGTACGAGCCGCTTTATTGTCTTTGCATTCTGCTATAGGATCTCCTCCTCGAAGTAGACCAATATAGAGCATTGGCGATTGGTCAGCCTTCGGCCGGTGCCAAAAGGGGCTCTGCCTAAACGGCTTGTAGTGGAGATATATGCTACTTTTTATATAGATAAATAGAGTGTTCTAACAATTTCATTATCCACCGCCGGTGCATCTAATCGGGTTAATATTTGTAAAGCTCAGGGGGAGGAACATATGCTGGACTCGGTTGACCAGGAATCGAGTCTTCAGGGTGAACCATTGCTGCTGCCTGTTGCAACTGTCTGGGTACAGGTTCTGGCTGGCCAATAGTTGCGGATCGCATTCGGCGAGCCCTTCCACTGTAGTTATTTTGTTGATATTGATGTTGTAGTTGCTGCTGTGGATGCTGTTGTTGCTGCGGATGTAGTTGGCTTGGGATTCCATGGCCATTTGCCATTTGCGGTGGGCCCATTTGTTGTGGGGCGTTTCTTTGATCAGGAACAGGAATAAATGGTCCCGTGAATGGTTTACCAGTCATGAAAGGATGGCCCAGTGCTTGCCGAGGAGTCCACCGTTCAAATGGGTTGAAGTTCAATAGCCCCTTGATGAAGTCAACTAGTGATTCCCGTTGTTGCATCTCATAGTCAATGTCCTGCTGGGACATATTCTCTCGTAGCAATGGGTAGCTAAGGATAATTTCTCTCAAATCGGTCGAGTTGAAGTATCGTTTCATGGGTTTTTCATCAGTACCGAATTCAGCCACTTGCTCCTCAATTGAGCGCAGTCGGTACCATTTGCGGCCATATTGGTCAGTTTGGCATTTCATAAACGAGTTTGTATTTTTACCCACTTCAAGCATCCAATTGGGGGGCGAGCCAAGTGTTTCTACAATCCGGTACCATTGATTGTATTCACCCGTACCGGGGAATATTGGCAGGCCCAGGAATAATTCAGCAACAATGCAACCAAGCGACCACATATCAATAGATGACGTATACGGTAGTCCTAGAATGACTTCTGGTGACCGATAGAATCGCGATTGGATATAAGTGTAGACAGACTGTCGTTCATGACAAGCGGAGCCAAAATCAATAACCTTTATACCATCTGTATCAGGAGGCAGCCGCAATAAGATATTTTCCGGTTTTAAATCACAATGAATAAGTCGTGCATCCTTGAGCACACAAAGGGCATCGAGAATTTGGGCGGTATAGGTTCTGACCTTGCGGATCCCGAGGCCTCGAAACTGGTTTTTGGAAATCACTTCATACAAATTGAGGCTCAGTAGTTCAAACACAAGGCAGAGATGTTCTTTATGGATGAATTTATCCTTGAGTTTCAGTAAATTGTGCTGGTCAGCCTTGTCAACATGTTGTTGGATATGTTCAAGGATTGACACTTCCATCATGCTTTGATTAAGGTATGCCGGTTTATTTTTGATGACTTTAACGGCGACAATTTCTTTGGTTATAAGGTTTTGACACTTGGCCACTTGGCCAAATGTTCCCTTTCCAAGCAGGTCAAGGACAAGGTATCGTCTAGAGTCATCGACCCCAAGTACATCATTGACCCATAAAATGTAGTCCGATTCTTCATTATCAAACCCATTGTTATTTTTCCCCTGGTGAGGATTTGTTAATGGTTTTGAATTGACTTGATACTGGTAGCTTGGGTCGCAGATACGAAACGTCGTTGCTATGTTTGTGGTGACAGCATCGATAGGCGACACATAGCCGCCTTCTGCTGATACACGACGGTACCGACCCTTGTTACCGGTTCTAGGAGTCAACTCGTTGCTGCCTTGAATTTGTCGGAGCACAGGAAACCCGCCTCGAGCTGGGCTGAGAGGGCTCCGGGG
The DNA here is from genome assembly GCA_030582415.1 of Wickerhamiella vanderwaltii. Taxonomy (NCBI): domain Eukaryota; kingdom Fungi; phylum Ascomycota; class Dipodascomycetes; order Dipodascales; family Trichomonascaceae; genus Wickerhamiella; species Wickerhamiella vanderwaltii. Next base: position 5,150 of record JAKTWR010000110.1, on the reverse strand, counting down.
GTACGAGCTCAGAGGAGTACCAGGGATTCCCAGGTATCGGCTCGCATCACTGCGAGTTGGCCGATGGTGGGATCGGCCCTCATACAACGGGCTCTGCATTGGCGATCCTAGCCATCGTGTATCGTCGTAGTTCATTCAAACCCTACTGATAAACTAGACGGATGCTGCTCAGCTGACTACAAACTGGTGACGCTTGGGGCTTTGGAAAGGGGGTGGATGTGGGGACGCAAAGGAGGCGGTGCGGTTCGGGGGTGTGGCTGAGCGGTAGAAGGGGAAAAAAAGAAAACAGGCCTCAGGTGGGGTTGGTCGACGGAATTTGCAACAAACCACTATATACCTGCGTGCTGCAAGTTATTGTTGTCTTGCCATTTGGCCTTCACTTATATTGGTCGCACGTCGTCAATGCATGCATCCATTGACGGATGCTATTTTTACCGCTTTCTTTCAGCTAAACTACTTTAAAAAAGTAATAACCAGATGTATATAAAATCAGTATTTCTCTAATCTTCAGCGGCATGAGCCTATCTCACTAAGCACTCGTCGCCTCACTCAATAAATTATTACCTCATTGGGAAATTGGAGTTTCGCGTCGCGTCATGAACACCATTACCAGTCGCGTTCAAGCGATCGAAGATTTATTACGCCAGGATGATGCAAGTGACGAGGAATCATTTGATTATGATGCCTTTATTCGGAATAGAAATAATACCGAACAGAAAGAAGCCCCTCAGCCTACAAATGTCGAGCAGATCAAGGACCAATTTAAACTGCTCGTCGATGCTCCAGACACCCTGCCAGAAACGCAACAAGAGACCTCAAGAAGACCATTTGCTATAGATAGCGACAGTGAAAGTGATAATGACGAGGATGAAGCTGTGCCAGAGACTAATCGTCGCTTAGCTGCGATCGCTAGTTCAGAGCCGTCGTCGCCTGAACCCGAGGAGGCGCTACAAATGCCAGCTAGCTCTCCTTCAAAACATGTTTTATCCGAAAAAGTAGCTTCAACCAGCGGGAAAAACGCCAACAAGTCGCGTAAATCGCGTGCGCTAGCCGAGCAAGAACTAGCGCGTATGAAGCGCCAGCTCGATATTGAGCTTGAAATCCATACCAAGGCCAAACCTTCACTATCAGAGTTTTTGGGTGAATTTAATGCTCAAGAATCGAGAGATCAACCTCAGGAAGAAAGCGATTTTGAAATCTTGTCTGACCCTGACACATGTCCTACTTCGCCATTGCCATTCAAAGCGCCTATTTTCCATCGAGATGTTGATAAGCGTGACCAATGGCTCAGAGCGTTGCAGTTACAACAAGATCAACAGCAACTCAAGAGATTTGAAGAGAATACAAAAGAGTTTGATATTGAGCAGGAAGACGATGATGATGATGAGGATGTATTGGAAATTGAAGAAGTCGATGAAGAATCTAATTTGCCCGAGCCTGTAGCACGGGAATCCATGGCACAGGAGGCATCCGATATTCAAACCTCTTTGGATGATATTGATGCTGGGTCAATACAAAACAATTCGGATGAATTGGAGCTCTCTGGCAAAGAGGACGAGCTTGCAAGTCAGCAACAACAAGAGCAAGATCAAGGCTCCATCACAGATGACGATGCTCCCTCTAGCGCAGCAACAATGTTTAATGAAACTCAGGTCGAAGAGCCCCTAGATCCAGAAACGTTGCGTCGCCTGTACCAAAAACAGCGCAAGATCTTTAATGATAGTGATAGCGAAGATGATAGCGAAGACGAGATTAATGCTGGTCTCCAAACAAACACTACTAGGTCAGCTCCTAGTCGTGACGAGATTGAGCAGCTCAGTGCTTCGCAGCAACAAGCTGAGTTGCGCCGCCGGTTCCAAATGAATCGCGAAATGGCATTGGAGATGTTTGAGGAGCAAGCCCAAGAATCTGACGAGGACCTCGATATCACCAACAATGCTACTGACGAAGATGAAGATGAGAATGACGAGACGCCGGTTGAAAACCTCATCGATGATACCAAACAAGAAATCAAAGAAGATGACCTTCACAAGATGTTTGTAGAGAAAGAACGGCTTCGCGATGAAGAATTAACAAAAAAGATTCGTAAAAATATCATTGGCGGTGGCTGGAGAAACAGAAAGCTCTACGACGAGACGGGCATGCTCAGTGATAGTGATGAAGATGAGGAGAGCAGGAGCCGCAATATGAAGCGAATCAAGCGCCTCGAACGGCAAAAATTGCTAGAGCACTCAACCCTTGGCCGGTTGGCAGCTAAAGAGAAAACAAAGGCGTTTGCTGAATCAATGGTTGAACAACTTATCCATCATGATACACTTGAGGATGACTCTTGTCAAAGCATTCAGGAAAGCCTTCGTTTCCTTATGGATGATATGCCACAGGAGGACCAAGAGAGTAATCGCGATCCGGTTTTATCTCGTCCCGCTGTGTCCTCGTCCCGCTCTTCAGCAGAATTCGCTACAGAACAAGAAAGCATCTCGATTTTGCCTGCGGCACGCAAATCTACCGAGTTCTTGGGCTCTCGCCCGCGCCAAAGAGATTCTGTCCTTACGCGTCCTCTACCATCAACGCATAAAGTGCCAGTTCTTCCAAGCAAGCATGTAACAAAACGTGCAAAGATTGCCGATGTAGCTAAGAAGCATCAAAAGCCGTCATTCAAATCCATTGGCTTGGGATACAAAGCTACCTGGACTTGACTTAGTTTGCCTTAATTTTTGCATTATATTTATTTCTCTAGACTATTCCAATTTTCACCAAAAAAGATATGTTAACCTCTAGCCGGAGAGTCTTAATGCCACTAAAGCTACTTCCTAATAAACTCCTTTAAGCAGTTCTAAGACTAGTCACTTGCTTACATGTCGTCAATCTCCAAGGAAGAAAAGGCAAGATATGACCGCCAACTACGATTGTGGGGTCTTGATGGCCAGCAAAAGCTTAGTTCTGCTCGCATAGCGATATTTGGTATACGAGCAGTTTCTATCGAACTGCTCAAGAACTTGGTGCTTGCAGGGGTTGGATCAATTTGCCTCATTGATGATGGAAAGATCGATGACAAGGACGCACAAACCAACTATTTTGTACGGGTAGACGAGATTGGAATGTTGCGTGCACCGGTTACACAACGCCGTCTTCAAAAGCTCAATCCTCGCGTACAACTGTCTCATGATGAACGGCCACTTTCCGAGATCCCCGACTCATTTCTCGAGGATTTCAACGTGATTGTTGCAGTTGAAACTCCATTCGATCAATTACTGAGAATGAACGACCACACACACCAGCGCGATATAGCATTCTATGCAGCGGGACTACTAGGATGGGGGTCCTATATCTGGGCCGATTTAGTCAATCACAAGTATCAAGCACGCAAAGCAGCTAGCAATCAAGCAACACAACTGGGATCCATCAGCTTTACCCGTACGATTCTTGAAATTAGACCCGATGATGATGTCGAGGTGCTTGTAATTGAGGAAAAGTATGCGAGCCTCAGGGATACAATCCATAAAGCTACGCACGCACCATTTGCGGCCACGTTGCGTAAAAAGCAATTAAAGCAAGTATCCCCCTATTTACCGGCTCTACTTGCTCACTGGGAATCAGCGTCATTGAGTTCTGCCGATATTGAGGCCAAGGCCAAGGCACTAGGATTGCCACTATCGATCTTTGACGACGAGGAATGGACAACAAAGTTCATCCATCAGCTTGGGGTTGAATCGATTGCCAATGCTTCCATCTTATCTGGCTATCTTGCCCAAGATGTGATAAATTATTTGACAAAAAAGGATCATCCAATCCAAAATTTGATGATTTTGGACTCATTTTTAGGTAAAGGCCCAGTATACCAGCTGTAAATGTTTTTTTAAAAAAAGAAATTGCTTATTGCTATATAGATTCCAATTTTTGCTTGAATTTTTCTACTTGTTCCTCGGTGATTATTAGTTTTGGAATGGTTTCAATCATAATATCATCGGCTTTGGCTTTAATTGCTGCTTTAGCAGCAATGTCGTCTGCCCTTGCGTAATCCAATACTTGGAGCGCCTGAGTTTGCAGCTCAACGCACTTGTCGTGCATTTGCTTTTGTGTTTGACAACTACCAAATCGATCCATATAAGAACCTGAGCGTAAACAGTTACTATAAGCACGCTCATATTCGACGCAATTGTCCATAGCTACTTGATGGTCGGTTTTGGATTTGTCGTTTGTCGCAAATTGACGCTTTCTCGTCGGCGCAGCTTTCTCGTCGGGGGTAGCTACGACTGGGACCACAGCTTTTTTAGCGTATTCTGCTAATTCAGGATCTAAATCCAGCTTTGGTTCACTCTTCCACCACCACATGGGCCTAAAAATATATTTGTAAAGGTTATCTAAAATCAACTACTAAGAAATGGATTCTAAATAAGCTTGGGGGGAAAAGAAGGGGGCGGTGGGAAAAGTCACTAGTCATCACCTATCAGGCCAACAATCATGCAGTACAAGTACACAAAGAAGATAACCAAGTGGAAGCCCAATTTAGCGAAACTTTCCTTTTTATGACGGCCGAGGGTACGGAAGATCTCTGTAGCGTCCAAATCCATTTGACCCTTGACTACAGTATTGATGTTGAAGGCAGCCAATGGTACATTCAACAAAAAGGTAAGCCAGTGGCCAGTAATTAACAACAAAAAAGTCACAAAGCCCTGTAAAACCATTTTGGGCAATACAAATGGGTTCAAACGGTTGCACAAGTCGATTGGGTTGATGTAGTCCACTTCAAGATCACTGTACATGATCGTGAAGAAGACTTCCAAGAACAAGCTGATAGCGTTCAAAATTACGGCAGTGAGATACACCCTAAGTTAGTTTTTGTCCCAATTTAGCTCATCTTCTCTTTCAAGCCGGGTGAAATACCTACCACGCAGTTAATGACATTGGTGAAAGATTAGATAAGTGGCGGCTGGGGCGGTTTTAAGATTGTGTTGATTCTTCCCCAGAGTCTCTGTGGAGGGCGAATTTTAATTGTTAATTGTCATAGCATAAATAGAAAAAAATATAAATGTTAACTTATCATGAACTGGACTCGAAAAGTCTGAGAGATTGCCAATGGCAGTAATATTGTTGGTTATCATAGATGTATTCATGTTGTAATTCTTATTTTAATGCGGTGTTAACCGTCG
>JAKTWR010000109.1:0-10692 GCA_030582415.1 Wickerhamiella vanderwaltii | reverse complement strand
CACTCGAGGAAACATGGGCACTAGAAGTAGCATTAACACTCGAGGTAATATTAGCACTGGAAGTAGCATGAGCACTGGAAGTACTATTAGCAGAAGTGCTCTCATCACAGTAAGGCAAGGACGTATTGGTGCCTGAAGTAGCGCTAGCACTCGAGGTGACATGAGCACTAGAAGTAGCATTAGCACTCGAGGAAACATGGGCACTAGAAGTAGCATTAACACTCGAGGTAATATTAGCACTGGAAGTAGCATGAGCACTGGAAGTACTATTAGCAGAAGTGCTCTCATCACAGTAAGGCAAGGACGTATTGGTGCCTGAAGTAGCGCTAGCACTCGAGGTGACATGAGCACTAGAAGTAGCATTAGCACTCGAGGAAACATGGGCACTAGAAGTAGCATTAACACTCGAGGTAATATTAGCACTGGAAGTAGCATGAGCACTGGAAGTACTATTAGCAGAAGTGCTCTCATCACAGTAAGGCAAGGACGTATTGGTGCCTGAAGTAGCGCTAGCACTCGAGGTAACATGAGCACTAGAAGTGGCAGTGGTGGAAGCAGCATTAGCACTAGAAGTGGTGTTTACACTGGAAGTAGCACGGACACTAGAAGTAGTGCTATTAGCAGAAGTGCTTTCATCGCAGTAAGGTAGAGAAGAATCACTAGTGGGAGTGGATGCGGTAGTAGTACCTGAAGTAGCGCTCTGAATACTAACACTGTTCAAAGTACTGGAAGTAGTATTAGCGATAGTGGTGATCTCATCGCAATAAGATAAGGAAGTGGCAGAAGTAGTGCCACTGTTGGAGCTAGTGGTATTGGCTATCTCGTCGCAATAAGACAATGTAGTGGCATCAGCTGCTCGCGCCTTAATATCGACGATGTTAAGAGTTTCTCCGGCCGCTTGCTCGGACTGCCTCGCAAGAAAACCCAGGCGCTCGGCAGTAACTTTCTCGCGCAAAAAGCCATCTGCTGAATTCACGCCAGGATTGTGCGACACGATAGTACTAACCCGTGAGTTTGTCGGGATAGCTTCCGAAATCGTAGGGCTCAGAGCCACGACGGACCCCAGCAAACCCAGTAAAAGATTCATGGCTTGCTAATCACGATTTCCACGAGCCATATAAGAGTATGCAAGTAGCATATTGAAGGCGTGACACTATGCGTCCTTGCTGCAGCCACGCCAAGGAAAGTACTCTCCTGTCAAGAGCTGATACTATCTATTGTCTCGCATCAATGGAAAACTTTTGAAAGTATTATTCTTCGCGATATGGTTATTAGATTGCGATTAAAGAATATACTGTGTAGGGGCCTGTCGAACAGTAGCCGGAATAACTGTCCATTCTGCAGAGGCTACATGCTTATGCATGTATATGCAGTGTGGAAAAATTTAGCAGTGCTTAATGTGTCTATAATATGCGAATAAGACGGGATGACTCTGAAGAGGCAAAAGGCACTTCTTTTAGGGAGATTGAATAGTTTTTCTTCGTGAGCGGACACGTGCTATATTTCATATGTACCCTTAAAAAGCGCGACCACGGTACCGTTTAATTGGGCGTGGAGGCGTGCGCCGACGCCCCCCTTTAGCTGGACCGGACTTGGTGTTCGAACATGAAGACAATTGACGCGATGCTGATAATAGGAGTGAATTCAAGAAGTGATTCAGATATAACCGTCTATGTTAACAAGCTAGCGCGGCTAACGATCTCATCGGGTCATAGGGTAAGAATGTGGTTTACCATGGTAACTAAGCGGAGGAGTGCATGATGAGATTAGCCAAAGGCGTATTTGCGTCAAGGCGCTCGAGAGGCAGGTCATCATACCAGGATTAATAGGCTATTAGTTGGTTTGTGTGGTAGTATCTTGAGTTCTTTATTGATCTATATGACCTCGTTGTGTTGAAAGGCAAATTCTCCGAATAGCCGATGCATGAATAGACTACTTTACATATGCCGATTCGCGCTTTGAGCGATAGCGTGGGCTCGCTGCTAGGTGATGCACTAGCGCACTTTTAATCGGAAAGAGTGCATATGTTCTCGGAATAGCCTGAGGGTCTGGTTTGTAATTGGCGAATAAAATTTGAGTTAAAATTAAAAATGGTTAAAAAATCACGACCTATAGAATATAAACGTTTTCACGATTAGTAGTTATTTTCATCATTATTCATATACGGTTTATAGGTTCAAGGTACGCGACTCTAGCCATCGGCCAATACGATGAGTTCGCTTGGCCGCGGAAAAACGAATTCTTTTTCGCTCGCTATTCGTGGTCTTTGGGGGTCACTCTGTTCATAGATTCTCATATCCGAACTAGTAATCTCTATTGTCAGTACATTGATGCTACTCTTGGTCGCTCAAGTTAAAAGCAGCTAAATATCTCTATCTCTTCGTGAAAGGCTCATATATAGGTATAGACGTATTTATATCGCTTACATTTCAATCTTTTTGCTGAGAGGAATAGTATTTTCCTTTTTTGCGCCAAACACGCTTGACGGACGTGCCTCCACGCCTTAACTTTCGGCCCGAATAATTTGCAGAGCTAGTGGCTCCTCTGCCAATAGGGCCCCTGAGGACTATTCACCCATTATTATCGCTCACTGAACCCTTGATGTTCACAAACCTGCGGCGAATATTTATGCTCGATAAAGTGATTGAATGGTACTATGCGTGCATCAATGTCCCCCTGTGCTAATGTTCTCAACAAAAAGTCCTTTATACGCGATATTCAAGGCCTCTGTCTGCTTTATAGACGAATTTGGCTACATTTCATATGTTGTAGCTAGTATTCCTTATTCTCTGTAACTCGTATTGCTCTAGATCTAATGATTTATTCATAGCGCGGTTCAGATTACTGACTGCATAGGTAGGACTAGCACTATGTGGAATGCTCGAACTAAAAGCTTATCCACAGTCATGACATACTGGCTTGAGTTATGATAAATTCGGTTAGTACTTTACAGTTATTCTATGGCCAGCGATCGAATCATTTTGTCCGATAAAGGATGTAGTCGCCTTGGATAGGGCGACCGTGAACTGCCCTCCAGGCATCACAAGATAGTAGCATCAAATTCAGTGGTTATATAAATTTGCTTTTATTTTTTCATAGCTCATAGCTCATAGCTCATAGTTCATACGTATTATATACCCAAGGGCGATGGATGCCTCATATGCCCGGGCTTGTAAACCAAGCCATTCGTATATGCTCGGGGTTAATAATATCAGTGTTACATGCTTGATTGTAGTTGAAAACTAACATTTCAGTCTGTCCAGTTACCCGCCAATGTGCTCGATCTATATATCGCCTTGAAGGCACCGAGACAAGAACCCTGTGTACCGATCATTGATGGAAAGAGCAACAACTAGGCCATATTTTTCCTTTATTATGCGCTGTTGGACCTTTTACTATAGTTCACAGCGACGATCCGTACATTCTCAAATGATATCACATTGCAGGCCCCTTATGCATCTTAATTATGGTACATAGCAACGCCAAGTAATTCAAAATCGCCAGTGAGGATACCTTCACTGGAAAAAATCTTAAGTAAAGGGCGACATTATTATGAATACAATATTATACCTTGAAGAGGAGTTCACCATGTAATAAATATTCGCCCTAGCCCAATATTGTTCTTGGGAAACTGATGCGTTCTCACATTGTACGCTGCGGCGGTATTATTGAGTATTGTGATAGCAAGTTTTTTTTTCTTGCAAGATGCAATACAAGTGGCTTATGCTGGGGATGGAATACTTGCGTATGCGATGGGGAATACGCCGTCGTTTTAGCCCGCGTAATGCAATGGGAGCCGCTATATAGATATAGTACCGCAAAAGAAAGAGCCTATGGGCTGTGTCAAAGGAAACGATAAAACATCACAATCTTGATCTCTAGTGTGGTGTATTTTGAAGATGTGACTATTTGTGTGTAAATTAGGATACAACGTCAATCACCAAAATCGGGCCAGATGGCGCTAGCGGGAAATATTACAACGAATCCATGGACTAAATAAATCTAAGTATATCTAAATATTGGCCCTGTGTTCGCCACGTACAACCTTGTCAAACGATTCAGCAATGTATTTGATATTGGAGCTGTTGAGACCAGCCATTGAAATACGCCCGTTGCTCGCGAGATAAATGTGGAATTCATTGACCAGGCGTTCGACCTGTGCCGGATTCAAGCCAGTAAAACTAAACATACCTATCTGGGTAGTAATGTGATCCCAGGTACCAGGAGTTTTCAAGTCTTCGAGGGCTCCGCGAAGTTGCGCTCTAACATCTAAGATTCTATGAGCCATGGTCTTGATATTTCCCTTCCACTCATCATAGAGCGCGGGGGTAGTGAGGATCTTGGCCGCGATACGCGCCCCGTAAGCGGCAGGGTTGGAATATTCAGCGCGGGCCTGGCGTTCTAGTTGCGATTTGACTGCCTTGACGGATTCAGGTGTTGCAGTAGGATCAACAACGTGGATAGCACCTGTACGTTCACCATACAAGCCCATATTTTTTGCAAAAGACTGCATTACCACCAGAGGGATTTTCTCGTCAACAAAATAGCGGACTGCCCACGCGTCATTATCCAAGTCGCCGCTGGCGAATCCTTGGTAAGCGCTATCAAACAAAACAAATAGCTTATTTTGTTTCACAATATCTGCAATTTGCTGCCATTGGTCTCTGGTTGGGTCCAGTCCAGTAGGGTTGTGAGCGCAAGCGTGTAAAAGAATCAAATCACCCTGGCTTGCGCCAGAGAGAGTACTGAGCATTCCTTCAATGTTCATAGAGCGGGTATTGGCGTCCCAATAAGGGTATTTCTTGACCGTGAGCCCAGCATACTGAAAAATTGTGTGGTGGTTGGCCCAAGTTGGATCACTTACCCAAATTACATTTGTATGAGTTCCGAAAACGCCAAAGTTGGAAATTAACTTTGCTGCCATGTGATTTGCACCAGTACCACTCAGGGTTTGAATAGTAGCAACTTTGTCTAGACTCATTTTCTCGCCAAGGATGAGTTTTGCCGCGGCTTCATAAAAATCTTTATTACCGGCAATTGGTAAATATTCATGGTTTACTTTGGCATCTCGAGCAAGTTCTTCGTCGATTTTACGCACAACAGGTAACACCCAAGGCTGGCCTTGATCTGTTCGATAAGCGCCTACTCCTAGATCACACTTTTGGGAGTGAGTATCTGCTTTATATTTCGCCATTAATGCAAACAGGGCATCGGCAGGGACTTCTTTAACTTCAACAGCTGGCATAGTTAGCAAGGGTGAGTAACTAAAGGTGGGGAAGAATGGATGATTCAATCGGAGATCAAGCCATTATATAGATGACTTATTGCGCGGTTGTGCTCACGCAGTGCCCTAACCCTTCCCCGCATTCTCTTTGGCCGACATACGACTACATGTCTAGTGTTTGTTAAGATATTGTCAATGGTGAATTTGGAACAAACTCTGGGATATATGTAATTAGAGAAACAGACCGTTATGCATGGGTGTTGACCGGATGCACATGCAACTCGCTCTATTTTTAAGAATACCTGTTTATAACCGAAAAGTAAATAATCTGACTGTGTTCAAATTAAATACAGAGGCCAAATATTACAAATTGATCCTCTCCCTCTGGCATATGACTATCTCCGCAAGCCCCATAATTACTCACCCCGCACCAATTGACAAAGTGCAACGGGGCCAGCGCCGAGACCTCCGACTGCTTAGCCAAAACTCACTGTTTATATGATATAAAGTACGTGAGGATTTTACTAGCATCTATTAACTTTATTGCTTATTGGTAGCTTCATTAGATGAGTAAAATCAATAGTTTGCTGCAAATAGGAGATCAACTGACTCAATTGTTACTGTGATATTCTTTTAAAGAATATTTCCATCTTCTGGAGGCACGTTCTGTAGATTCAATATCGAGATAGATTTGGCTACCTTTGTCCATACTGAACCGGGGCAGAGGATTCTCTATTTTCATTGGATCAAGTGAAAAAATGTGCCAGTCGGATAAAATATTTATGGTTTCTATTGCCGCCTTCAAATATTACCAGTCGAATGCCTTAATGGAGTAAAGAGATGCCCTCCGTGTATGGGCAATCATTGTGGCGCTCGGCGTGGCGTCCACTTGGAACTTTCCTACCCTGGAGGTTGATAATCATATCCACCACCTTTCACTGTCTATCTAAACTGTCAATGCAATCTGCCTACCCAAGTGATAGATATGGGTTACCCAAAACGGATCTATCCAAGTGGAGAATGACCACCGATGAATTTGGCAAAATGAATTGGACATATCATCGAGATGCAACCGAAAAATCGCCTCCTGCTTCAAATTTCACGAAATTCCAGCTCCAAACAAACTTCGTTCCCCCGGATCAACCCGATGCGAATACACCATACCAAATGGCCGAAAATACTTTTCGATTCCTCGCTGCATTGCAGGACGAATCGGGCATGTTCCCCTGTCAGTACGGAGGACCCATGTTTATGCTTGTTGGTTATGTTTTTACAAAGTATTTCACAAAAGTACCGTTCAGTCCCGAGGAAAAGATCGAAATCACTCGATACATCATTAATAGAGCTCACCCTGTTGACGGTGGTTGGGGTCTTCACTCATATGACAAGAGCACTGCGTTTGGTACCGCAATTAACTACTGTATTCTGAGAATTCTAGGAATGGATAGATCTCATCCGGCGGCAATCAAAGCCCATTCTTGTCTCCTTCATTTAGGAGGTGCTATTGGTGTGCCAATGTGGGGAAAAGTATACCTCGCCCTCCTCAATTTATACAACTGGGATGGTATAAATCCTTCTCCCCCGGAACTATGGGCACTTCCTGAGTGGGCCCCTATTCACCCTTCAAAATGGTGGGTTCATACCAGAGCAATTTATCTGCCGATGGGCTACCTAGCAGCACATAGAACTGCCGCTGAGTTGGACCCACTACTGCTACAACTTCGTGAGGAGCTCTACACAAGGCCCTACGACCAAATAGAGTTTAAAAATCACCGAAATACAGTCTCCAATGTGGATCTCTATTACCCACACTCTGGCATTCTGAATGCTATGAACTGGGTTCTCAATAAATGGGAGAAATGTCGACCTGAGTGGGTCCGCAAGTACACCGATAAATTGGTACTGGACTTAGTTATCAAGGACCTGAAAAATACAGACTGGTTGGCCATTGCACCTATCTCAAATGTTATGAATGCTCTCGTTGTGTATAATGAGTTGGGCCGTGATAGCGAAGAGTTTCAGCGATTTTTGTTTAGATGGCCAGATTTCCTCACAATGTCACCAGAGGGCCTCCAAATGAATGGCACTAATGGTGTGCAGGTATGGGATGTCGCGTTTGCCCTGCAATATGCTGTCACTGCAGGTGTCGCCACCAACGAGGAATTTCATGCCACCCTAATCAGTGGGTACAGATTTTTATTACGGTCACAATTCGACTCCGATTGTGAAGCTGGTTCCTATCGCGACCATCGTAATGGTGCCTGGCCATTCTCTACAAAGGTACAGGGATTTACTGTTAGTGACTGCACAGCAGAGGCAATCAAGGCAATCATCATGATTCAAAATGTCCCTGGACTTGAATTCCTCAAAAAAGAAATTACACCACAGCGTCTCTATGATGGTATTGATATTCTTATTGATCTTCAAAACAGGGGGTCCTTCCATTTTGGCTCCTATGCATCATATGAAAATATCAAGGGCCCGCAGTTCCTTGAACGACTCAATCCTGCTGAAGTGTTTGGTAATATCATGGTCGAGTACCCTTATGTGGAATGCACAGATTCATCCATTCTGGGGTTGCACTATTTTACCCAGTATTTTGATTACCGTAAAGAGGAAATTGCTCAAACTATCAAGGATGCAATCCAGTACATTATAAGATTCCAACGCGAGGATGGTTCTTGGTATGGTAATTGGGGCGTATGCCACACATATGCTGGCATGTTTGCAGTGGAAGCGCTACAAACCCAGGGATACAGTTATGAGAATAGTGGCTGTGTCCGTAAGGGCTGTGACTTTATAGTCCGTTATCAAGAGCAAGATGGTGGTTGGGCCGAGAATTTTAGATCATGCGAGATATTTTCCTACGTCCGGCATACCTCTTCTCAGCCTGTTCAAACTGCATGGGCCCTCATCATGCTACTGTTAGCAGATTATCCAGATAAGTCTGTACTCGATAGGGCATGCAAATACTTGATGAAAATGCAGAATAAAGATGGAAGTTATCCGTGGAATCATGTTGAGGGTGTTTTCAACCACTCGTGTGCTATTGAGTATCCTAACTACAAATATTACTTCCCCATGAAGGCATTGGGCATGTATGCAAACAAGTTCCCTAGCATATAGTCATCTAAGGGGTTATTGTCGCATTATTGTCTGAGATGAACCCAGAGCATGAGATGTCAAAGCATTATTTTCGTTCCTTTAAAAGCTGTGTATAACGGGTCTTGCCAGAGCTTATCGCAGCATGTACCAATGCCAAGAGATACCAACTCGTGGAAATTCCTGGCAAAAAAGATTTAAAGCTTCACGTTTTAGTTCCTCTCTGAAGACCGGGTACCGTATATATGTTAGTTATTAGGGGAGCTCTTTGTCAACTCTCCCGTATAATATACGTCGTCGTATATTTGACTATATATTCCTCGCGCGCCGCACACGCACACGTGCATGCATGAACGCGTACATACACTCGCATTAGGTATGTGCAGCGTAACAATGAGGTCTTAGGGTTGAGACACTTTCCGAACCCTCATTTACCGAGAAAAGAAAAGTAATAAACTAGGGGCTATGCCATAACTAGTCGCATTGTTTATTATCATCGTATATCTGGTATCATCACACTTGTCTGGGTTTCGATTCCCAAGGCATGAAAACTGGTGCACACAATGATATATGGAAGTACTGTTTGAGCATATCAGAGGAAGATACCAGTCCTAATATGTACTATGAGTGTTCATGTAGTAGAAATTGACGGAGTCAGCGAAAACTGGGATAGATGAGTGGCCCCTAGCCCGCTAAACAGAACCCCGCACATCAAGAACGGACTTGCCATCCAAACATAGCACAATTGTGTTCATGCAACTTTTCCAAGATGTGCTGGATTTTTGAGACTTGAACTGTAGGCATTATTATAAAATATGTGCCTAGAGCCCTTGCAAGAGAATGCATTTAGGAGGAATTCATGTGCCCGACGCAGTTTAAGGCTATCAGTTATGAAGAGCTGCGTAGATCATTAACCATCTGAGCCCAAAAGGACGAATCCAAGAAACGCCAATGGCGATGTTTTTTATCTTTCTCCCCAGCACCTTAAACGATACACCCGTGACTAAATAAAATTATAGGCTACCCACACGCCTACCATGTATTGAAGTGCTGAGCGTAAAGCGCAATTTGCTACCCGAAGACATCCTTTTTTCTCGAATTTTTCCCTGATCCCCTCTGTTAACAATACCTAACTATTCCTAGGCGTAGAGTAGTATGAGTAACTACTTCTATGCACGGAATAGTCGCCAGATCTTTAAGGCCGTGTCTACTCATGACGGTGGGCACCTATCAGAGCTACAATGAATAATATCTCGTTATTTAATAAAGTTTTTTTTTTGAAATAATTTATTTAGGAGACATTAAGGTCTCCGGCGCAGCTTAGGGTTGGCCGTTCTATTAGTTCTACATAAGTCATAGACCATGTGGGTCCAAAGGATTATCCAGTGAACTCGTTTGGCGATATGCCCTGTAAGGACTGTGTGAAGTATCAATTCTGGTCAGATTGGTTGCACGCTGAGAAACAGGTGCGGGACAAGGTCTGCGCGTTCTGCCGGTGCTGTGCGTGAATGCTGTGCCATTGTACCAGGAACGTTCCCAAATAATTCAAGTGGCAGGGTTCAGACATCCATCCAAAGCCGTTTCATGGCTCCGTGTTTTTGTGGTTTCCAAAGTAGTTTTCTGTAGGCTATTGATCGTGGGGGATCATCGCACTAGTTACCTACCTTTTCTGTTTTTGAAATAATTTATTCTAGAGACATAAAGATCTCCGGCGCAGCTTAAGGCTGGCCGTTCTATTAGCACTACATAAGTCATAGACCATGATGTGGGTCCAAAGGGAAATCCAATGAACGCGTATGGCGGTATGCCCTGTAAGGACTGTGAATTTAATAATTTAGTTCTTCGTATTTGCACGCTGAGAAACAGGTACTGGACATGGTCTTTTCCTTTCAGCCCAGGGAGTGTGTGAATGCTGTGCCATCAAATCAGGAACGTTCCCAAATAATTCAAGTGACAGGGATCAGGCATCCATCCAAAGCCGTTTCATGGCTCAGTTAAGGTTGTAGTTTCATCTAGTGCGGGTAGAGTTCTGTAGGCTAACGATCACGGGGGACCATCGCACTAGTGGTCGCACTCATGCTATTCAATAGCATCAATGAGACGAAGAAATTTGAAGACTCTCTCTAGTCCCTCGGCAGTATAGATCAACTGCTTGACAACCGCTTTGAGCTCAGCTTCGCTAGTGATTGGCAGGTGAAGGAGCTCTGCACCCAAGACTTGGCGCTGTTGTGTGTACGCACGACAGCGGAGAAGAACATGAGCAGCATCAGAAATGGTTTCACCACATGAGCAAGTCGGTCGAACTCGTTCATTGGCGGCATTGAAGCTGTCTGCGTGTGAATGACCACTACGCCAGGCAAAGACCT
>JAKTWR010000108.1:0-11216 GCA_030582415.1 Wickerhamiella vanderwaltii | reverse complement strand
GACTTTTGATCCTTGTCGGATCCACCCTCTCTAGTGCACGCGGTCACGTGACAACTGTCAAACTTGGAGATATAGAAAGTGACATAAGCGACAAGAATATACACCAAAATTTATTTCTCAACGCGGCATGAACGTGAACCCAGCGCCAAACGCGTCAAAGCGACCGCTGGAATATAGCGACCAATATGGCTCTAAACGCCCACAGCCCGCTCAACCTGAGCTCGACATAGAAGCGCTCGTTGCCGAGTTGAACCAGCAAACACAACAGGCCGGTTCAGCGGGAAGCTATGACGATTCACAAAGCCTTGAAAAACAACTGGAAGGTGCCCTGGCATCCCTAAACGCACAATCCGTCGATCCACCCCACCCGGCTCACGCTGCAAATGGCCTTCAGTATCCAATGCATACAGGCCACCCCGGCGTCCATTATGGCCAACATATGCAAAATCAATTAGCAGTACCATCACAAGTGGGTATTGAATTACCCCGACACAGCGCAGAGTACGAAGCACAGCTTGAAAGTCAACTGGAAGGCAAAATTACAACCGCATCAGTTACCAAAGATAACGCATTCACAGAGGCCAAGAAACGATGCCTTCCTATTCTTGACTCATTGGCATGCCAAGTGCTTGAATATCTAAGTTTGGGTAACTATCAAGAAGTACTGAATCTTATTGCACAGCCAGAAACTGAACGAGGGAGGTCATTCAAGTCGATCATCGACATATTTGAACAAGCAAAAAAAATGTTTTTGGAAAATGATGAACCGTTTTTGCATTATACACCAGAGTTCCGTGATAATCGCATCACTCTTCAGCGAGTGAACCTAGCTAGTTGGTGCTGCGCTGCCTTTGGTGTTATTGATATTGGATTTTATGACCTAGATAAATGGTTTATTGCAACCTTTGTCCCCGAAAACTCTCGTCTTCTCAAATCACAGACAAGCGTTTTTCTGGAGCTCAAAACTCAAGCGTATATTTCTTCTCTTTCTCAAACACAAAAGGGCCCGGATGCAGTATTAGAGGAATTATTCCCTTCGGATTTATCGACCAGGATGGTTGAGAATCGCTCAGAGCGCCAGACATTAAATAATAGCGAGTCCGACTTCGTCACGAGATGCGCAAAAAGACGAGAAAATATTGAAGGGCATACTGATCAGATTCAGCTTGCAAAGACATACCAATGGATTTTTTTCCTTCGGGATTTAAGTGAATACATTTCCAAGCATCATTACACGCTATTGCCCCACCCAGCCCAGCAGCTTCGCAATGCACAGCTCCAGAAAAAACAACAACAAGAGGAGGCAGCAGCAGCAGCGGCTGCGGCAACAGGAGGAGCAAATAAAGCACAACCACAGAACCCTTCCCAAAGCCAAGAAAATACTGTATCAAAATCTCCAGGAGAGAAAAGTGATGTCGGTGATTCCCAACAGATCCTTGCATCGCAACAGAATGAAGTTTCAAGGACGCCCCAGCCCCCTAGTGCATCTAAACCCAAGCAGCACCGCAGAGAGTTGGGCGAAGAGGCTAAATTACGAGCCCAGCAGAACAATGGCAAACTCTCTGACACAAACACTCTTTCTGTTTATCAAACTGCTAGAGCAAGTAGCGAAGGGGTTGAGAATACGCGTCCAGTGGCGAGAACCTCTGTTATGACTCGTCGTGCTTGGTCCAAAGAGGAAGAAGAAGCCCTTTTGAAGGGCCTCGATCAGGTCCAGGGCCCTTATTGGTCCCAGATTTTGGAATTATATGGTCCTGGTGGCTCAATTTCTGAAGTTCTCAAAGACCGTACTCAGGTTCAGCTCAAGGATAAAGCGCGTAATCTCAAGATGTTTTTTGTTCGTTGCAACTTGCCAATCCCTGCCGTGTTTCAATATGTCACTGGCAACTATGAGACTCGTAAAAGTTCAGGACGTAAGGCACGGGATAAGAAGAGAGGCGAGGAGTCTAGACAGAGTCCGGTACCTGGTCATCACGTTGGAAGTCCGGGACACCGCGCCCTCCCTCATCATATGGGGATGCCAGGTGCTATGCCTGGTATGCAAGGCAATGTACCTCCAATAATGCAGAACAATATGGGAGGCCATGTCATGCCTCAACCTGAACAAGATGTTCAGCAATCTGCAGAAGTGTTGGACCGCGCATTGAGCATGCTCAAGGGCGAGTCAGATGACAACATCCAGCATCTTATTCAAAGCGTTGGTGATTATATTAACAACCAATGATGTCCCTTTTGTTATTTTAATTTAATTTATTTAAGTATTTTTTTAATATCTGTCAATCTAAAATACCCGTCGCTGCGGCGACAGCGGAAATAAGGGGCTGCATAAATGAAGCGCAGATGCTAATCACGCATAAGCGAACTTTAATGCATATGTAGTAATAGCACAAAGGCCCAAATGCTTTTGAAAATTAGTGATAGAAATGTCGAACTCAGACCCAATTGACTTGAAAAAGTTCAAAAAGTTCATCATTTACGCCGAGGAATCTTGTTTATTTTATTTCATTTTCCTGGGGTAATGGGAACTAGCAAACGATACTAACCTCATAAAACTCGCTAAATTGGTAGGTACTGCTAATTTTTTGAATCAACTTGATGCGCATATGTTTTAAACAAACAGCAGAGATAATGAAAATATGCGGCTAATTCCGACTACACGCAATGTCACGTGCCATGTCAAATATCAAATTGTGCGTTCTCACCTGCGCAATTTTTGCAACATCATGTCTTTTACGGAAGAATCATTTATTAAAATTAGCCCAGTCGATGTACAAAAGATGGTAGACAACGGTGCGATTTTAATTGATATTCGCGAACCCGAGGAGCTCGATGAGGTCGCTGTTGGTGCACACTTTATCCCCTTGAGCGTTATAAATGCTGGATTCGAGCCAGACTTTGCCGAAACTGACAGTATAATCTTTTATTGTCGTAGTGGCCGTCGTACTCGAATTAATGCCGAGAAATTGTATCTTGCTGCTCAGCCGGCAAGGAAGCTTTACATTGTAGAAGGTGGCATTTTTGCTTGGAAAGAACAGGGAGTCAAACTGTTGAAAGTTGAGCCCAAAGACGATATAAAAATTGTCAGCCTACCAACTGCTGTTAGAGCTTAACCAACTTTAATGTGGTGGCTAAGAATTGATTGATGACCGTAATGACACTTTCCATATATATATATATATATATATATTAGATGCATATTTATAGTTAAGAAGGAATTAAGAGAAAAAGTATCAAACGGAATGGGGTTACTATCCTTTTTTTGGCCCCTACTGAACCCAGCCAGAGGCGCGCTCTACAGCTCGGTGCCAGTCGTTGAACTCTTTATCTCTGCGTTCAACGGTTGTGTTTGCATTGAACCGGGAAATTTTGCCAACACTCGACTGTCCATGCTTTTCTTTGATATCATCAAGGTCTTTCCAGACTCCGGTCGCTAACCCTGCCATAAACGCAGCACCAAGAGCCGTAGATTCACCCATTGCCGGGCGAACAATCTGTGCACCCATGATATCCGCTTGTAATTGCATAATAATGTCTGAAGAAGTGAGACCACCATCAACACGGATTCTGCGTTGTGTGGGAGTACTATCTTTGTGGCCAGTTTCCTCTTCCATGATTTCCAATAGTTCACGGCTTTGGAAGCAAACAGCCTCAATTGCTGCTCGAATGATATGGGCCCGGTTAGAATATAAAGTCAAGCCAATAATTGTACCCCGTGCATCAGGGCGCCAATACGGACTGAATAAACCGCTGAATGCTGTTACAAAATAAACGCCGGCATTGTCGGGTACTGAAGAAATTAGGTCACCCACTTGATGTGAGGTTTCAATTAATCCGAGGGAATTGCGGAGCCATTTGATAACTGAACCACATACAGCAATTGAGCCTTCAAGTGCATAAACTGGCTTACCATCGGGTAGTTGGTAGGCGACCGTAGTCAACAATCCCTTTTTAGAAATGATTGGGGTATTTCCAGTATTATACAAGAAAAAACAACCGGTACCATATGTATTCTTTGCATCTCCTTCATCAAACCCCATATGGCCCACAAGGGCACTACTTTGATCACCAATGCAGCCACCAATTGGAATACCACTAAAAGCGGTACCATCCATATGGCCAAGGATACTAGAGGAGGGTCTAATTTCGGGGAGAATCATTTTTTCGAATCCAAAGAATTCAATCAAGAAATCACTATACTGGCATGTTTTCAAGTCTACAATCATTGACCGCGATGCATTAGACACATCAGTAACATGAGATTCACCTCCACTAAGCCGATGAATGATCCACGAATCAACGGTACCAAAACAAAGCTCTCCTTCATCATAAACTTTGCGGACTTTTTCATCGTTATCGAGGAGCCACCGTACTTTGGGAGCAGCAAAATACGAATCTATGTGTAAACCGCAAACCTCGCGAACTTTTTCAGAATCGGCCTTTGCTCGTAATTCTTTTACAAGTTCACCAGTACGACCATCGGACCAAACAATAGCGTTGCATACTGGGTTACCGGTGCGACGGTCCCAAAGCATGGTTGTTTCTCTTTGGTTGGCAATACCGATACCCTTGACACAACTCATAGAATAACCCTTTTGTTGAAGTTGAGACGCTACTTCTTGTAAACACACCCGACAAGCCTCTGCAATCTCTTCGGGGTTCTGCTCAAGCCAGCCAGGTTTCGGGGCGTGCTGGGTAATTTCATGCTGGTGAGCCGCCAAGGGAGTAGAATATTGGTCAAAAGCAACTGCTCTAGCACTGGTAGTACCTTGGTCAATAGCTACAATGATAGGGTCTTGATCACTCATTGCAGGTGGTGCTTAAAGTGAAGAAACTAGCAACAAATCAAGCTGCTACGCCACTATATTGGACCCCCCTCCCCTCCCTTTCTCCTCCCCCGTACGCACAACAATGTGGCTGATGACATAACTGATAGCATGGCAACCATATGTGGGGAAAGAAATGTGGGGAATCAACAATTTTCATAAGGGTTGATAAATAAATACATGTATACACAACTGGAAAGACATGGTTCTATAGTGCTTTGTGCACACATATCTTTCTTACGATCGCCTATAATCGGGGCAGTTTTTTTTTGGACCTGCACAGAAACTGTTCCCTCCTGGAAATGCTGTGCAGGAGCTGCTCGCCTGCATGATGCAAGCCCCTATTTACCCGGAAATGGCCGCAAAAAGATGTGCTTGCCTCGGGATTTTCTCCAACAAATCTGGCTCAACTCATTACAAAATTCTTATCTTTTAGTTTGATGCTATTTGCTTTCATCACAAGTGACACCACCGATATATCCGAGATGCACCCCCCGCAAATTTTCCGATACGCAGCTCATGCAATATTTTCTCCGCCAATCATGCAGGCTATATGTAAAGGGTGCGCGGTGTTACGCATCGCCAGCATCAAAATTATGCAATGTAGAGCACATCAATCCTCCTTGTCTCGCGACTTTGTCGGGCCAAGGCCAGTATTATGGTAGATATTTTGTTTATATGCCCCTGTATCACATTTACCACCTACAGATACATTTTGAATAAAACATTCCGAGTTTCTTGAAATGTACAGCGGTACTAAGGCGGGCTCGACGACAATAATACACGCTTCTGAAATTCCCTCACACGTGCTGCTCATCGTTAGCGAGTCCTTGCCACTGTTGTGTAAACTTATCTATGACGAAATAAAATACGTGTTGATAAATCTAACACATTCAAGCATAGTCTAGGCTAAATCTCTATTTGATGCTACCCGTGTCTCGATAAAATTGATAATGCGTTTAACCCGCAGCTGGGTATGTCGCCGCCAGGGGACGGGCCACGTGAGACTCGCACGAGATATCGCTTAAAGGCTGGTTTCTCTTTTCTTCAAATCTACTCTCAAACATTGAACGCTCGCGTTCATTTATTGAAACGGCCACCATTACGCTGCCAAGTCAATGCCCCAGAGTAATATTCCAAAAAGGGTATGCCGTGTTAATCATCATCGTGCCAAACACGCTATACGCTAGTCCATATAACAACGTATAGTGGTACTGCCAATTTAAAAGAATTGAAGTATTTATTATAACACGAGCTTCTGGGCTAACATGAACGTTTGACAGTGTTTTGCACGAAATTCACAGTGTCGATACTTTGACTTAAAAGGCAATGAATTGTACAGTATCAGTGTGTAAATATAGTTCACTAATAGCCACTAGCTCGCACGCGTCTGCGCATAACTATCATGTAGTACCGTGACACGGCTAGCTAGCAGTTTGTAGGGCGATTAACCTCATATTAAAGTAGTGAGGTCATTTTAAATGAATACTGGCAACATGGTAATGATAATAATCCGCTATATTGTGGCTTGAAGCTATTTGCAGCCCGTTAAAGCCCGGGGGCATTGAACATTACATATTTCACTTCACACCTCGCCAATACATGGGTCAATTTAGATTATAAGTTAAATAAACTTCATTGCTTTTAGTCAAGGCTTGAAATTGCGCCATAAAATCTCATTAAACTCCATAGTAATGAATGCAACACATTACAAGATACTGGCGCATTGTGTAAGATTTAATTACAAGAATACACTCTTTACAATATTAAAGATCAAATGCAAAGACGAAAAGCCACTATAACCTTCTAGGAGGCCAGAAATTTGTAGGTTTTAGTATAGTCCTTTCATTGGTGGAAAATGTTTTGTCGTTCTATGACGTAGGTCAGATACAGATGATTTTCGAAAATTTCGCGTCGGTTCGATGGTCTAGTTGGTTATGGCATCTGCTTAACACGCAGAACGTCCCCAGTTCGATCCTGGGTCGAATCATTTATACGCGCACCGGTTCGATGGTCTAGTTGGTTATGGCATCTGCTTAACACGCAGAACGTCCCCAGTTCGATCCTGGGTCGAATCAATCTTTTTTTACCTTATTTTTTGCCCCAAATGAAGCCTCTGTGCAAGCTTGGCCCTGTGCGGGCCACACCTGACAAAGTTGGTCATGAGCGCCAAACAGATTTTAGAAACAGCCATTTACTATGGCCAATTGGATAAATAATTATAGATTCTACCTCAAATCTCGTCATCACTTCGATCATTAACGGTTTGTACTGTACTCGGCTTCACAAAAACTCCATAGTTAGGTTGACAGTCAAAGTAGCGATGGTCCTTGACGGTGCCATCATTTTTACCAACGGGAGAATCGAGGGCAACACCAATCCATGTTTTATTTCCTGGAATCTCTGGTATTTTGCCTATAAATTTCACTGTGCCGGTCGGGGTTTGTCCAGACTGGAGAGTAACAGAGACGCGTGAGTGAATGGGAATATTAAACGACTCGTCGTCATGCAATAGAGGGTTATCATGGCTCTTTTCTGCAAACCTACCAAGATGATTCGCCTTTTTCCACTGCAAAACCGACCCAGTCCGTTGTTGATATTTGGCATCACTCATCTCGTACTTTTCCACCGATTCATCCACAGAGAACTGTTGATCCACAGGCCGTGAGTCTTCCACTAGAATACTAATATTTTGAACATTTGCAGGAAGACAATTTTTCACGCAATCAGAGTCAAGAAACTTGATATTCAACGGTTGTCCCGTGGGCATAGATACAACCAGGTCCTGCGCAGCGGGGGGAATTCCGGTGATTTGCTCTAACTTTTGCCGCAGATCGGCACCAGTCCAAGTGAGATCTATCGATCTATCGCTTTTCGTATACTTGCTAGATACCGTTGCAGAGATCATCAATAGAGCAGGCTCGAGACGAGGAGTTTGACTAATAATGCCCGAAAAGCAGCAGCAGCAGCAGCAGAGGCGTGGCAACAATAATCAGCGCCAACCTCGCAATAATAAACAAAACAACGATCGTAATGATAAGAAAGAAGACAAGCGTCGCCCTTTTGTCCCATGGTTAGGCGAGGAACGGCCATCCAAGGGGCCCATCATTGACCTTAAGGAGTTTGAGGGAAAGAAGCTTTCTATCGTGTTTACTGGTGGTAGAGAGATTGAAGGTGTATTGACTGGTCATGATCAACTTATGAATATGGTCCTTGAGGACGTTACTGAACATTTGGGCCAAGGAAACACCCGTAAGCTCGGCAAGCTCGTTGTTCGTGGCCCTCTTTTACAAACAGTTAGTCCTGTCGAGGGGTCCGAGCTAATTGCAAATCCTTTTTAATTTATGTCCCCCTTGTGCGCAAAAACCATCGCCAATGGGCTTTCCACATATCATCTGTAGATTCAGCTTTAGTAGTAACAATTGTCTGTGGTGTATTCGTGCTGCTGAAGCATATATTTGAGTGCATAGACTGTTTTTCAGGCCGGGGTCTGTAAATCAAACTTTTGCTCCCTCGTAGGCTGTTTGTTTGCCTTGGAGTAGATGTGACCTCTGGCTCAACATGAGATGGTGGTGGTGGTGATGGGGTCTGCGTGAATGCAGCAGGGGCTGGCAGCTCAGGCTCGGGCTCCTGATCAGGTTCAATTTCAGGCTCTGGTTCCACTATTTCCTCGACGCGTATAATCCTTTTGGCCCGCTTTTGTTCATTTGAACCTGACAGTGGGAACTTTGGTTTTTTCGTCGCGATGGGTTCTTGGATTCTTCTTAGTCTACTCATAAGGTTGTCTTTATCCAATCGGCTAACAATATCCCGAACCCGTTGAGGATTCGCTGGTGGAGGTCTGGCTTGTGCCAAAATCTCCTCGATCTGCCGTTGCATAATCGTAATTACTTGACTGACGCGTCTGAAAAGTGTCATGAAAACTGCAATGGAGTTTGTCGATCATATTACCGAACATAGACAACGGACACAGGCCGAAGCTGATTTACAAAACCAACGATTAAAAAACTTTACCATTGCAAATGTTGGCGCTTCAGATAAAGACTCAAAACAATACTCGATTTCCGAAAAAAGCACTGATGACTTCCAAGGCCTAAGATTAATCTCCAGATATATTGAACAATCAAATCTAGATTCCCAATTACAAGAGTTTAATTGCTATTCTGTGGGGAAGCTGCTAGCCGTCGTGCACCCTCCGAATTTTACCCCTCCAAAAGATCCACAATTTGTTGTTTATGGAATAGTTGCAAAAAGAGGAGAAGTTAGACAGTCACAGAGTGGCAAAAAATATGTATCATTGCTACTATGTGACCTACACTACGAGATACTATTGACTATTTATGGAGCTGCCTTTGACAAGTATTACAAGATTCGACCTGGGACTCTAATAGCTGTATGCAATCCCAATTTGTACGCAACCAAGAATCTCACCAGTGCACTAGCAATGGGTATCAACTGTGAAGGTCGTCCTGTACTGGAGATTGGTAGAGCCAAGGACCTAGGGCAATGTAGCTCCGAAGTGAATGCATCCAAAAATAGGTGCAAAAACTGGGTTAATTTGAAACTAACTGAAGTATGCGAATATCATCAAGAATTAAAGGCTAGGAGGGCCATGTCAAAGCGGCCCGAATTTAACTCAGTTGTATCAAAACTACATGACCCTAAAGACAAAAATCGCCAAATGGCTATGTATACTGGAGGTAGCGTCAAATGGAGACAAGGTCTTCACTATGATAACCAGGCCCCTGCCGAACCTATTTATCAAAGTGGTCCGTTTCGAGAAGAACCAGATCATGATAGAGCAGTCCTTACTCCTGCTCAAAAGGGAAAACTCGAAAAGAAACGACTTGATCGCCTCAAAACCGAAGTTAAGATTCGTCAACAACTGGCAAAACGCTCTGATGGGCACATGCTTCGAGAATATGATAAGGGTGTCCTCAAAAACCCTGAATTATATGGTCAAGATTCAAAATCGATGGAAGTATTTAAAGGCGAAGACCTAAAGAAAATTGGGTTTAACCCGTCCCTGGCAAAGCAAAGTGCTCCAAAAAGAGCGAGAAAATCCACCCCACAAGTAGTTTTACAGCCGCCTCAGGACCCCGACGACGAGGACAGCGATTTAGAGATCATTTAGACTATGCAGTTTTATACAAATACCATGGTCTAAAAACCTTGTGATGCTTTGCGCATATTATTTATCTCATGCCACCTCGAAAAAGTGCCTGTTTCATCTTCTTCGTCAACTTCCCACGGCTTGGGGTTCAAGATATAGTGGATGTTTTTCACCTCCTTGTCGTTCCAAATAGCTGAGTGAATAGTTCTCAATGTCTTGAGAGCATTATATTTATACGACAATGGCAGCCAATTCTCGACAAAGACATCAGAAAGAAGCGATTGATCGGCAAAATCGTACGCACTAGTCGAAGTTGGGTCTGAAA
Organism: Wickerhamiella vanderwaltii; assembly: GCA_030582415.1. Taxonomy (NCBI): domain Eukaryota; kingdom Fungi; phylum Ascomycota; class Dipodascomycetes; order Dipodascales; family Trichomonascaceae; genus Wickerhamiella; species Wickerhamiella vanderwaltii. The sequence goes on along the minus strand of JAKTWR010000108.1, from coordinate 955 downwards.
GCCTCGCAACAATTTTGTCATAGTTGCTTTTATCTGGTTCAACAATTTGAAGACCACCATTACACATGAGAATTTTGTTACTTGGTTGATCAAAGCCAGGCCCCAACCAAGGTTGAGCTCCCGGCTTGTAATCGGTAAACATACAATTTTCTCGCACCCAATCCTTGGGGTAATGAGGTTTGTGATATGGGTTGCACACACACGCATAGCTAGCAGCAAATGCAAAACCGGTTAAATCGATATCCATCAATTCGTCCATATTTTGCACCACTACCATATCGCTGTCCAACTGGCCAACCCGCTCAAATTCAAACAGCGAAAAGGGCTGGAGTTTTGACCAGCAATCATAGAATCTGGTATCATTACTATAATCTTTGTGAGCCGATGGCAGTAAGTAGTTGATTTTCTTTTTGTATATTCCGAGGTGGTCGAGCAACTCGTGCCCTTTGGCCTCAAAGGTATCGGTGTATAATACAACTAATGGGTATTTGGATTTGGCTTTTTTCAACGAATAATCTAGGGAAATGATTCCTTGAATATATTTTGTATTAGTGGCCAGTGTGGTCCATATTTTTCGGCCTTCGGGAATTCTATCATCCACCATTGCTATGGGCGCAACCTAAGTTGGTATCATGGGTGCATGAGGAGCTTTTCAAGGCGGTACAGATGCGTGCCATGGATGTGGCCATTTGTGGCGCGTGCTAAAGCGATTGCCGAATTGAGCTGCATCGACGCGTGTTTTACGGTCATTTAATGCCATTAAATCGGTTAAATCTTATCGATTGACTTTGCGGCGTGTGTATCAAAATATTACGGGATCTTTGTGCGACTGCATCGTGGATGGTTAAAGTAGTAGTAGTAGTAGTAGTAGTAGTAGTAGTAGTAGTAGTAGTAGTAGTAGTAGTAGTAGTAGTAGTAGTAGTAGTAGTAGTAGTAGTGGTAGTAGTAGTAATTG
>JAKTWR010000107.1:0-11347 GCA_030582415.1 Wickerhamiella vanderwaltii | reverse complement strand
GTACTATAGAATAGTCTAGCTATGGTGCATAAGCGAGCAGGGCTCGCTTACCTATAGCGGTAGGGAACATGCACGATCACGTGAGTGTGTAGCAGAGGTAATCTCAGTGGAGTCTGCTACAGTAAATGATTTTCGATAGAGAACTGACACTCAGAGGCAGTATGATCACGTGACTATGTCAATATATAAAGAAAACGACGCCTTATGGAGGCACAAGAGGCATAAAATAATAAAAATATGCTAAAGATGATAATAGCGAAGATAATAGGAATGATATAGGCTGCCAAGAAGGCCTGACTATTAACCTCGGTGTGGTCGATCGTCAAATAAATCCACAATAATGGCATAGTGGTTGTTTAGATACTAGATACTACGCTATGAACGCTGCCGGCTTTGGGAATGGCAGTGGGTCATCCTTGCTAAGTGTGAAGCCACCTAAGTCTACTGGAGTGCGTTGATGAAAGGCCTTGGCGAGAACACGCATATACACTAGCAGGCTTTCATCGAAAGAAACTAGGCAGGTTTTATAAACTTTATATCCCGCAACCTCCGTAGAAATATATCTATTTATTTCACAATTTACGTACCTGTCCTTGTATCGGTCTATCCCACACGCTGAAGGTATATACACGACAAAATGCCGCTCCACTGACAATACGCAAGACTTACCATCGTGAGGGAAAAGTTTTGGATTCACAAGAAAGACCCCTGGACCAGAAAGAGATCAATGATGATGATATATCAGGTGTACGAGTACGCGGAGTCAAAGAACCGAAGTGGGCACACTCTCTGTAATATCTCCTGGGTCCATCCTATGTGCACTTGACATTGTGGCAAGTTCCATCGTTAAATATATCTAATAAATCCAATCTCTAGTTTCCGGCCATCCTAGCTATTCTCCAATTGATGCTGACCCGTGCGCATTATTTGAGCTGAAACGAGAATTCTGACTACTTCTATCGTAATGCACAGCTACGTAAGGAATTCATAAAATCTACAATATAAAGTCCTTCACTCGAGTAGTGACCTTTAGCATCTTTTTGACCCACACGTTGGAAGACCTACGTAGTTTCTGTGGAAGTCAATCTGTTAGTTAGAGAACACGGTATTCCATCCATAAAGCGGGATGGAATGAAAGGTACTACTTGCTACATTCCGTACCGAATCTTGACCTTCTTCTGGGTATGTTATTGTATGTAGGCTTGTCGTCTTCAATGCTTTGCCGAATGCGCCTATGCACTCTATCACCGCAAATGGCGTTTGACCCTATAGTTATCCACGCGCTCCACACTTTGACACGTTTAATATGTGAATTTTTCACGAGGCTGATATAGTCCACTCGGTTTAATATATTCTTAAACATGGTCTTTACGCTGTCATGAAGTTATAACCTCTACCTATGAATATATAGAAAAAAAGTTAACTATTTTGAGTAATACTGACAAGAGTCGCTAGTTCTCCACTTTTTGAACACATATCATAATATATGCCACTTCTATCATGAAGTAACTCAGCAGGAGATCCGTACTGAGCAAGCTGGCCCTGATCCAGCACAAGAACGCGATCATAATCCGCAATTGTGCGCAGCCGATGGGCAATTGTCAAAACAGTAACATCGGCAAATTCCTCGCGTATGGCGGCTTGAATGAGAGAATCTGTTTCAGAGTCAATAGAGGCAGTAGCCTCATCCATAACCAGCACACGAGGGCGGCGAAGCACAGCACGCGCTAGACAAACAAGCTGACGTTGGCCCTGGCTAAGATTTTTCCCGCCTTCACTCACGTCCAAACCCAAATTATAAAATCGATTGACATTCTCGTCAAAGTTAGGACAAGCAAGAGCCTCCTCCGCGTTTGCAGTGGTGGTGCCAGGCTTCACAAGATGAACTCGCCCTAAAGCTTGATAAACTTCATTGTCAGTATATTCGTCAAAAAGATCCAAATTAGATCGAAGAGTACCAGTAAATAGCGTAGGTTCTTGAGGAATAATTGCAAGGGCCTTACGAAGATCTTGTAAACCAATGGTAGAAATATCAATACCATCAATGGAAATTGACCCAGATTCTGGCTCCAAAATGCGGAAAATAGCAGAGAGAATACTTGACTTGCCGGCGCCTGTGCGGCCCACGATCCCAATTTTCTGACCACCCTCAACTTCGAATGAAACATCGCTTATAACCAGAGATAGCTGCGGTTTATAACGAAGGCACAGATTTAGGAACTTAATAGCACCCTTCTGGGGCCATGACGCAGGAGGCCGGTTTTCGGGAATTACTGCGTCTGATTCGCCGTCAATGCCAATGTATTCTTCAACGCGCTCCACAGAATTCATGTGGAGTTCAACTTGAGTGTACATTCGAACAATCCAAACCATAGCGTCACCAAATGTCATTGCGTAACTAAGAGACACACCGGCAGCACCTGCACTCAGACTGTCTGCCTTCCAAACAACAAATAAAGAAGCAAGCGTCACAACAGCTGTTGATAAAGAATTACTCCAATATCCCATCCAACGATTTGCCAACCACAGATTTAAATGAGGACGATGAGAAGCATCAATAAGATTCATGTTCAAGGTGCCAAAGCGGTTCAAATCACCATACGCACGAATGGAAACGACACCTTCCAGAGTCTCTCCAAGTTGTTGATATATGGGTGAACGCGCGGTAGACTCGAGGCGCTTTAGCTCACGAGAAGCAGGAAGGTAATAACGACCAAGCAGCATGTACGCACAGCTAGTAAGGATAGCTATAGGTAGGAACGAGGGCGTAGTCCAAGTGATAACAATCGTAATAGCGATAGCACTTAAAACACAGCGTAAAAAAAAATGAAGGTCGATCATAAGTTCTTGATCGATATCCATAATGTCCTTGGAGAAGCGGTTCACAATACGTCCAATTGGGGTGGAATCAAAAAGGCTAACTTTGGCACGCAAAATCGAAGATAACATTGCTCTATAAATTCTTGATGAGGCACGTATAGATCCGAAACAGGCGTAAAGTTCACTAGACGCGCAAATTGAGGCATGTGTAACACCCATCAATATATAGACTCCACTGAAGTAAATGATATTCCTGGAAGCATCTCTGTCTTTAGTATGAGCAGTCAATACATCGTTAAGTCTACCATATCCCTGAGACGCAATATCCTGATAAGAGGAAGTCCAGTTTTTGAGCCACCAACTTTCCGCATACCGGGCAATAGGGATGGTTAGCATTAGCAAGACTTCAAGATACCACCAGGCACGAGAACCAAGAGCACGGCCATAGTTGGCATAGGTTGATAGGGGAATAGATCCAAGACCGCGTTTTTCTTCTTCAACTTCTTCAACTTCCGTGGTATTGTCCTCATGAGAGTGTGAAACAGCATCGACAATATTTAAATCGGATTGGACGGCGGAAGGCAAGGAATTGTCTGTTTCAGGACTATAATCTGTCAAATTGGTCGCTTCGGTACCTGAACCCAGGCGTCTGGCTTTCGAAGCGCGAGCACGGGAGAGAGTTAGCTCATCCTCACCTAGAGTTCCTGCCTCGGCGAGCTCAATAGGAGTGCCACTTGCCGAAACCCTACCGTTGCGCATAATCACAACTTGGGCAGCTTGGGAAACCGCGAGAGCAACGTTATGTGAGACAAGTATAATAGTACGACCGCGGGCAGGATGTCCAACTAGAGCATTGTTGTAAATGGCATCAGCAGAATGCGAATCAACAGCACTTAAACAATCATCCAGAATAAGGTGGCGGGACGAAGAATAAAGCGCCCGCGCAAGTGCAATGCGTTGTTTCTGGCCCCCCGATAAAGTTATACCCTTGTCACCAATTAAAGTGCCATCTCCTTTGTCCAATATTGCTAAATCATTCTCAAGCTCGCAAACTCTAATAATTTGCTCATAGCGTACCGGATCGTACTTCGACGCAAACAAAATGTTGTTTCGGACAGTGTCATTAACCATCCATGCTTGTTGAGGACAAAACGCAACTGTATCGGTATATCCATCCGGACCATACGGTGCAACACGGCGATTAGTAGTGTGAGGCAAAAATACTTGTCCCTTAAGCAAAAACATCTCACCGAGGAGGGCCATAAGCATAGAAGTTTTTCCGCTTCCTGTGGGACCAATAATAACGTTGAGGTCACATTCAATAAACCTCACGTTGAGATCTTGAAGCTTAAAGGTTGAGCCCAAAGAGCTGTTTATGCTCCATGTAAACGAAGCATCCTCGAAGCCGAGTCTTGGGCTGTTGGGGCCACGAAGATCTAAATTATCGAGTTGATTGTATTTAGGAGTATCATCAGTATCGAAAAAGCTTTGAACCCGATCCACAGATACCTTCGTAGACATGAAAGTAGATATGTTCGTAGCAATACTATCCAAGGGAAATCGTAAAATATTGAAAATCGCCATCGATGTAAACGCAATGGCACTGGTTAGGGGTTTGCGCTCAATTGCAACATAGCAAATAAAAGATGCACCAGTGATGAGCAATGGCAGTACATAGTAGATCATTCCACCGCAATTGTGCCAAACGTAATGTTTCCAAAGCATTTTGAGTTCTTCGTTTCGAAGGTCGAGAATGCTCTCCAAAAATTTATTTTCCCAAGCAAAGTATTTAATAATTCGAATAGCATTAAGGGATTCATTGGTTTTGTCTATGCGCTTATCGGTGATGGTCATGACCTTCCCTTGGAGTTCTCCTAGAGTTTTCGCAATCTTGTAATTGAGAGGAATGGCTAAAAGCATTACAAAAATACCCGCAAATGCGGAAATTCCTAATAACGCGTAGAGATAGCATACACCAACTAGTACAATTAAGGGCGATGCAAAGAAATTTTGTAAAGGGGCACAAAAATCTGCGATCTTAGAGGCATCAACACTCATCAAATTGATAATGGCACCGGTATTTGCAGTATTAAACATATTACAATCCTGGTTCGAAGAATGGTCCGTCTGAGATCCATCTGTGCCATCATCACTTCTAGATACTTGGGATAGAAGGACCTTTTGATAGACTTCGCCCATAATTATGGCTTTAAAGGACACAACGAGGCGACGGCCGAGGAAATACGCTTGATGTGATAGTATACTGGAAACAGTGAAACTCATAAAAATTCCCAATACATATAGCCATGCCTCAAATTTCGAGATCAGAGAAGTGTCTTCCATGAATTTGAGAATACGATTAACAAAATACGTAGGGGTCAACGATAGTATGCTTGCAGCGCAGCCAAGGAGTATGTTCGCGGCAATTGTACTTTTAAAACATACAATCAATCGCCAAATAAAGCTAGAATTTGGATTACAAGCAGCATAAGCACTAAATAGCTTGTAAGAATTAAGATCCTCGGGAAGGAGCCAAATATCATCAGGCTGTAGTTGGTTCTTTTTTTTAGCAGAAAGAATCAGGCCAACGTTCCAGCAACAAGTAATTTGGCGAATCAGCGAAGAAACCGGTTCCAGACTGGGATGCGATGATGGGGTATAATAGATACGAGCAGCGCCATCACCAAGGGGGCTTGTATACAAGATTGCAAGCTTTGCAAAACAAATGGCAGAGAGAGCAAATAAGTAAGAGCTAAGATATGGGACCGCTTTCAATGGTGCCTTCATATAGGTACTACAAGAGACAACATATACGATAAATTGAATCACATACAAAAAAGCACATTGAGTGAATGGACTACCTGGTAATCGCTCAATATTATTTGCACCAGCCAATCGATAAAAATTAAGACCAGAGCACATGAAAGATAAGAAGAAAGTAAATAGAATGGCATTCGGACAATAAAGGGTATATTCATTTTGCACAGTGTCATTTCTCCACAAGAAAAGGAGGATAGCCGATTCAGCTAGGCATAGAACAATCTCGGAGATTATGCGGATCTTATCTCCTATACTTTTAGTTCTAATGGTAATACAAGAGCTTTCATCAGAGCGATCAGCTGGCAATTCAACAAGGCTTTCCTGAGGCTTCAAAAGTTTTTCACCAGATAGCGAATGTTTAAGAGCATTGAAAGTTGGGATTGTACATGAATAGACAGTGTATACAATAGCGATGGCCAAAGAAATGGCTGAAGGAGCAAATTCAACGTATCGTTGTAAATGGCAGAGTTCAATATGGTCGTCTATCCAAGCCGGCGTGGGGCAACTTTTTTGGGAAATAAACCACATTAATGAAAGTGGTGGCGATGGTTCCGTCATGTTGCCGTTAAATTCAAGGAGACTTTGGGAGTGTTGCAAATTTAGTGAGGTACTATATTAAATGGATATGGAGATACATGTGGGATTATAAATTGTGGTATGCATATGCAAAACCGGCTATCAGTGGCGAGCGGTTTCCCTCGTCGTTAGGGTAGAATCAATTTGTGAACTTACATATAACCGAAATAGGCTAATATTAGCTTGCAGATTGGAGATTTTGCGATAAGGGGTGCGGGACCCTGGCAGAGATATTACCGTCGGGCCAACATATGCATTGCATATTTTATTTGTAAGAATATGAGGGTTACATTATTCAATCATCCAGAATTAAACTGGTGGTAGCTACCTTTTTGAGTTTGAAATCGGCATTGCCAACAGGTCTAGCAGGGGTTTGTTTGTGGTTCGAGGAAAAGCAAGTGGGAAGACCAAGAGTTGCATGCTCGTGTGTGCAGCTGGTTTAGCAAAGGATATAGTTCACTAAATTGGTATAAATAAAGAATTAAGAAAAAAAAAAGGCCATGAATTGAGACCCAGACATACCTAGATAGTGAACTAAGAACAAAAACAAGGTGTACGTACCGCCCAATATAAATCACAATTACGGGAGCTTTTATTGGAAACCCCGACGAAAAGTATAACATCGGTTAAAACAATTGGACGTGACAAATATCTATTTAAACTGGTAAACGACTGGCTAGCCGTACGACTTCTTTTTCCGTCTCAGATTATGCGAGGGTCTATGAGACTGCCACCACAACCTCGCAAACCCGGGTGGCGTTGTTAGAACACTGACTAGACTTTGATAAATAGTGCGTTAAAGGGCAACGTATAACACAACTCGTTCGAGTTCTTAAATCAAGTAATAATGACAACTCTGCTTCTTGCAGTAACACTATATGTAATTCTCTATAAAATTGGCCCACGTCTGCATAGATTAATGACCACCAGATGTAGGAAGGCCAACGGCAGACTTGAAACTATCGTAAATGAGCCATTGTAGGCCAGTGAGCGTACCAACCATAATTATACGCATTCCAATTCCGTTCCACAAACCTACGAAGCCGATCTTGCCATAAATACGACTAATGGCCTGACCCGTAGATTCGGTGGGTAGCTTCTCTGTGTTTATTTTAGAGACCATAGAGTCAGCTGGTTGAGATACAACAGCAGCACAAATACCAGCGAGATAACCCGCAGCAAAAGACACACCGGTCTGGGAAACCTTAGAGTAGTCGGACTTTTGACCGGGCATATAGGAGTACATGAGGTTGACAATATTCTCAAAAGTAGCAAATTTCACCATAGTATAAGGGATCTGTCGGGCCCAGAGAGGAGTTAGACCACGGTACATACCCGAAATACCATCGGATGCAAGCATTTTGGTGAAACCAGACGCAACATTTGAAGCATAAGGGGGAAAAGTAGTCTGGGTCTTGATCTTGATGGCCTCCCAAGGACAAAGTGCAATATCAGCAAAGAACTCAGCAGTTGCCGAAGCAGCTAGGAAAACTCCCGTCTGGTACTTGCGAGCAATGTCTTCGCCGACAAGTTGCCCGTATTGGTACTTGAAAACTTCGTAAAGACCATACTTACCGGCTCCTTGAAATGCGTAACCGATGAAAGTAGCACCAAAACCGGTCCAAATTCCCATTGCTCCTTCAGTCTTGATAATAGTCTTCCATCCCTGAATGTTACCAGAATATAGAGATTTGTCTACCTGTAGACGAACTTTAACTAGATCAAGCGGTGTCACGAGAGAATGTGTTGGTCCACAGGCAACAATGCCACCAATAGTGCAGTACTTGAAGTACTCAGCGCTATTCAGGACGATTTTGTGATCTGGTTTGATTACATTCACAGCATCGGTCTCAAGGGTTTTTATAGCACTTGTTGTCTTATCTTTCATTTCCTGGGCACTCGGTGCTTTTATCCAATAGTTGTTACAATTGGGGTTGAAGCTAGCGGAGAGTTGCTGCGGCGTCGGGAATAGTACCATTGTTTGTTGTAAGGAAGTAAATTCCGTAATGCTTTTTCTCCTTATATATGGCTTTTCAAATCACAACTTTACACAATATTTACTTATATTGATGGATCTAACTGGTTGGTTTAAAGTCCTTAAAGTCCACCTAAATCCAATCCTGGACGTGCCAGCTCGTCCAATCGCGCAATTTGACAGAAATTGATCGGTCACTCAATCAGTGGACAGCATAGCTATGTTTAAATATACAGAAATTACGGAATAGGTCATTGGCCCTCCCCATTCAACAGTAGAAACTTATCGGCAATCGAGTAGGGCTAGGTATGTCGGCGCAATGTGTGCGCGATTGTCGGGGCTGAATGTCACAGCCATTTTTTCAGGTTATATTGTAATCTATAAACGCCAGAGCTATTTCCTCCGAGCCATGGTGAATTATATGAAGGCCAACTGTTGTCCGTAAACTTTAACGTCCGGCTAGCATACTGATAGCGATCACCCAGCCCGTTACCTAACCTTGAAAGTATATTGATAATTCCAGTCAGATGAGGTGCTACGGGATCGTAATGTGTCGAAATAATTGAAACCTCCCTTCCAATGTTTCCATCATGTCCTAATTAATGTATGTATTAATACCTAGTCTCGACAACGAGAGCTCCTCGGTGGTTATCCAAGACAACGACAGGGCACTATTATCCCCTAGACCGATTTAGAATCATCGACTGGCCACTCCTACGCCGAGCGTCGAAAGAGTTTTCACCATCCGTGTATAGTTGGCACTTGTTGCCACAACCCTATAATGTCGGAGCGGCATATCGGCTAGCTGATTAATGCATATCTCTTATCGATAAAACATGCAGGCGGCGATAAGTCTCCGACTACTGAGAATTCCAAAACATGGAGAAATGAGATAGGCATATCTGAGGAACTACATGATGAGTATACACCAGAGATCTGCAATCAACTGCTTGATCAAAGGTGCCGCAGCTGTATTGTCGAACCCATTGAAATCTGGCCACAGATGTCTCGGATTTCCAAGCGAATGATGACATTCTCAGATGAGACGAGGTTGTTGAGAATTGCTAAAGCGACCACATCCGGTTTGTCCACATCACGCAGCACAAAAGTAAAATTTAGCTGAGTTATGTATTTCTTCTTAATCGCGATAATTGACGTACCATGGTAGTTCCTGTCAATAACCCAACACCTTGGTCCTCAATTTCACCTGGTAATTGAGATGGTCAGTAAAGCTGGCGAGAAGCCGCTCATGTTTTCGTGAGGTGGGACAACGAGGTCATTCTTGAGGAAAGCAGTTTGATAAATAGCAAGGTTGGCGCTTTCTTGGTCAGGAGCACTCAATACGTTGGTTATAGGCGGCTAGCGGCAGCGTGCTTGAAATACGAGCGTTTGTCAATTTATATCTGAGTTACCCAGATGCATCTCACGGAGTAGTCGTCGTGGACCCATTATCATTCATCTGCTTATTCACCGTAGGGAATAGTAAGTTTAGCAACATATACTGGATCTACAGATAAAGAGTCTTTTTATCTCCGCGTCGCCAGTGCATTGAGCTATATAGTTACAACTGTGGTCATAAGTGCTTAGGGTTCAATATATTCGTAGATTAAGAGTCATAAAGATGCTGATTGAGCCCTGTCTTTGGTCTCGAAGACCTGGCCTTGCACGGGGATACATTCCTGTCAAGATATTGAACCCTAAGCGATAATGGATGCAGTTTCAGGCAGGGCTCTATACGCAGGGAACAATTAGTTACGGAGCAGTTATCAATTCATCTATATGCATACATAAGCATTCCGACAATTATACCCTAGATATTTGACGAAGGAGACGAAACATCGGGTCTATCGGAAAGATTGTGGGGCGACCTGTACTTTGGAAATTTTGTTTGCCAGCCCTTGGGATGCATACGCCCTGTCCAATCTTGGGTTATGCTGTGCGTTTCTGTTTGCAGGGGTTGCCGCTTGCGGGTCCAAAAGCAGGTGCAGATCTTGTAGGTCATATTCCTGGATTAGTTCCGTTAAGGCGCGCATAGCAGGGGATGGACGGCGCTCCCGTTCTTCAAGCGGGGCATCGATTACGCAGTTCCAGTCACCAGCCATCAGAATGTTGTGATTAGAGGGGATTGTGTCCAGGTAGTCTCTCAGAGCTCTAATCACCGTGACGTAGTGAGGGCTTCGCTCTTGTGGCATGTATACTGATATAAGGTGCATAGGAGAATGATCTTCTATTCTCAGTGTCATAGCAGTAATCCAGTTTTGGAGGTGAGCATCAATGCCACGGGCTCTGGTTTTTTAGTTTGTGGTGTGCGGTCCCAGTCTTCAAAATTCGTGAAAATTCTAGCTCGGCAACGGGTTGGGACCATCATCGAACGGCCAGTTCCCTTCCAGTTCTCGTACCATGAGGAGCGGTGTTGGTTGTCGTGAAATGTTCTTTCGGAGATAAAAGTTATTTCTGCGGGGTTTGTATTCATGAAGGAGATGACATTGGTGTTTAAGCCCCGTGGGCCAGCATTCATTATACGCAATTTCATTTAGGGGGAGCTGTGAGGATAGCGATTCTGTAGCAGTTTACTGTTGTTAATCCATTTGAGGGTCAGCTTCCAGCTGGGGGTCACCCTGCCCGTTTACTTTCTCCGGGAGTGCTTGTTGGTTGACCCCAATACCCTCGTCCATGGGTTGGTCACTTTCAGTAGCTGACTCGCCTTGAGTTGGGTCCATTCTGCATCCTCATCTGAAGAGGTGTCGTCGTTCGGGTCAACATATTCGGCATCCCCTGCCTCATCTGGGGCATTAATGATATCCTCGAGCGTCTGTATTATTGGTGTTGCAGGTTCTTAGGTAGATTGCCCCTCAGTAGTCGGCGCCGGGGTGGTCTGTTGTTGTGGAAGCGGTTGTGCTTCGTCGTGGCTGGTTTCCTGCGTACCAGCTGTCTGCGTGCTTTCTGATTTTTTTATTCTTTTCTGTATTTCCTTTTCCTTTATTTTTTTCAGAGAGAGCTGATGGTGTTGAAGAAGATGGGGCCTTGGGGATAAGCGTCTGGGGCAGGAACTTTGAGGGGTCCACTCTCTTAGGGGCGTTTGCGTCCGGTGTTGGGGTCCGTTCAACCGGGTTGAGACGTTTGCCTGTCCAAACGTTTGCATCTGGTAGATTGGCC
>JAKTWR010000106.1:0-12128 GCA_030582415.1 Wickerhamiella vanderwaltii | reverse complement strand
CACCACACCAGTGGGCTGAAATCTACACAGCTTTCAAAGGCCTAACTGACAAGGACCAGCGAGTGGAATGGCACTCCGCGATGGCAGCCTTCTATCAGGCTATATATCTACTCAACAAACACTACAGATGGCAAAATAAAGAGAACCCTGTGGTCAAGGAACAAATGATATTGGATTTCATCCGCGACTGGCTAATCTACAAAGGGGGACGGTACCCACAAGCCCACCCGACGGAAGACGATCCTTACTTATCCCAGTAGCACCAGCTGCTGATGCGCGCATTCACGCCATATATATAGACGGGTAACTCCCTAAGTTTTAACAAAGGCCAGGAATTGAGGCCCAGACATATCTAGATAGTGAACTATGAACAAAAAAAAAAACAAACTTGGATTCTCTCGCCAGTTTCGTTGAGAGCTGGCTCAAAGAGCGCGGTGCTCGCTATCCCATAACGCGCAGGTGAGGCTGCATGCAACTGCAGTTGTGCTTCTACTATTTACTGGTCTAAATCTGCTCGTGAGGGCGAGTTATAAACCCTCGTATATTAAGCCATTAATATAAACTTGTAGATAATAAAGACTAACAGAAAAAAAAAAAACCTCCTGAGTGATAATGCTATACGTAAGCCGAACCTCATCGCTTATGCATCCCGTCTAGATGGTTCTGTAGTATTCCGGACACAGCTCCAGCTGTGGTTAAACGTCATCGTACATCCGTACCTTCCGGAATTCCTCTACTATATAAGCCAGCCAATAACCTAGATAGAACAACTTATTAACTTTACTTTTAAGGTTACAAGTTTAAACAAGTCATTGTCATACCAGTTCTGTAATTTCTTCACAGTGTCCATGAAGTAGCTGGTTTCAGGGCTCATAACCTATGAACCTAGTGATAGAATTTGACAAGAGGGCATTCTCAGGCTGCATAGCCGAGTACATGTTCTGCATAGTTTGGTTATTCATGTTATTAGACATAAATGTTTATGGTTGAATTCGTTGTGGTCTACGGAATATGGATGGCTTTTATAGTTGGTTGTAGTAATCATATTAATGAAGAGTTTTTACTCCGGATGTCCGGATAGAGTTTGGTAGACCAGTGATGTATGATCTAGATTCTTCTCTCCCGAGGTGGGTCTATGCAGGACCTTGCAGTAGAGTACTGTAGCCTTACTTATAGAATAGTTCGCTATTCAACACTCCCCCCTAAGGCGGTAAGTATCTCAGAGCTGTTGGCATACATTGGAAGTTTGACTAGTTCTCGGTCAAAGTCAGCAGGATCCATAGCTTTAGTTAATATGTCAGCTTTCATTTCTTTAGTTCCCACATGTTCAAGTTTAAACAAGTCATTGTCATACCAGTTCTGTAATTTCTTCACAGTGTCCATGAAGTAGCTGGTTTCAGGGTTACCTTCATAGCCGTTAGTTATTGCATTGACTGCCGCAAGATTATCGCAGTATGCTCTGAATGGATAAATTCTTTGAATCAAACCAAGTCTGTGTGAAGAAGTACAAATTCCTCTGGCTAGTACAATACCTCTTCGTGCAGCCTGAGAATGCCCTCTTGTCAAATTCTATCATTAGGTTCATAGGTTATGAGCCCTGGCTTGGCGCTGTTGCCGGACCGAATATCCGTAAGCCTAATGAGACTAAAGATGAACAAGAGGATGAAAATGATGATGATTCTTCTAGCAGTGATGAAACTACTACAGAAGAAAGTGAAAATGAAATTGATAGCGAGGCAGAAAGACAAGTCCAAAAAGCAATTGACGAATCCAAGAAGGAACAAATCAAGCAAACCATCCCAGAGCCTAAGGTCAAAGAAACTCTGACAACAGTCGATACAAACAAAAACATAAAAACGAAACAAAACCTAAACAAAAGTATTATGACTGCTGAGGACCAGAAGAAGGCTAATAAGATGATTTCTCGCTTTAAATCTATCAATTTGCAACTAGAGAACGCTCAATCGTGGTGTAACTCATGGTCTTTGAAAATTAAAATGCTGTCTCGAAATTTTAACCCGAATCTATTTGAACTTGAAACTAGAATCAATTTAATCAGTATGATTGTGAACTCCATTGGTGATTCCGATACACGTGAAAAGGTCGAAGCTGATCTATATAACAATCACGTTGACAACTTCGATTTGGAAAACATCTTGACATACATTCGAACTTTGAAAGGGTTGGACAAACGTGACAGAAACAGTGATCTCATCAAATTTCTAGACGTCAATACTTCTCAGTATGAAAGAACTGATGTAAAAACTCAAACACTTTGGGAAAAGTACCTTGCCCGCGTTGATAATGCATTTGGAATACCAGACAGAGATTTACTCAGAATCTCAATGTACTACTGTCGATTTAAAAATACCAAATACTGGCAACGCTTACTGGAATACTTCGCACCTTTCAATCCTACTGGTTACCCGATCACCTCTGATAATTTCGCAGGTTTTGACGCGTTGATTAACAGAGAAAGAGCCCTCGAGGACAACAAGAATCGCAGACAAAACGGTTCAAACTCGACTCACAACAACAACTCGCAACGTGATCGGAACAATTATAATAATTCAGCACCAGGCGAAAAGAAAAAATACACACCTTCGAATCCTAACAGTACTCCCCTAAAGTGTTACAAATGCGGTGGTCCTCATGGCATATATGAATGTCCTAAAAGGTTGGAACAAAAAAGTAAGAAACCCAAGCCTAGCACAAACTTCATCAACAATAAGTTGACAATTGGCCCAAGAGAAACTTTATTCGACAGTGGTGCAAATACTCATGTATTTACCGATGAATCCTGGTTTACTGACTTGAAAGATACTACTGAAAAGATCGATGTTGTTGGTGGTATAACTAAAGCTCTAGGTACAGGAACTGTGAAACTCCCTGTTCTACTAGCCAATGGTGAATCCTATCTGTTTACTTTACATGATTGTTGGTATGTGCCACACACACACAACATTGTTAGTCCAACACAACTTATTAGAGACAACCTCATCACCGGTTACAATTTGGCCTGTTCGAAACTAGAAAATACCTTGCACTTTGAAACCCCTGAAGATCCTAACAAATCGTATGCTATTAACTGCTACTATGGTTCTACCGGAACTACTTGTCTTCCAATTATTGGTCAGGATAAACAACACTATACTACGTTTTCAGTTTCTACAGCTGTTCCACCTATGGTTTGTGCAGTACATACTCCGGTATCTACTCAAACTCAAACTTCTACTACCACTACAGACAATAATACTGCAACCACGTCTTCGAATGATAGTACTACTACTACTGATGATACTGTCGAGGATGATCTCACTCCTACGCGTACTATCTCTACTCAAACGGATGTTATGTTCTGGCATCTGAGAGCTAATCATGCTGAAGCAGATTCTGTCGTATTTCTTGCCAAAAAGTTTGGATTTAAATTCACTAAGGAAGCCCTCAAGAACCTGGAGTCTAGGTATTTACATTGTCAAGCGTGTCGTGATGTCAAATTGCGCGATCGTTCGGTCAGTCGACGACTTACTCCACAATCTACAACTACTGGTGAATTCCTAACTTGTGATCACTTACAGTACTCTTGCGACGGTGTGTTAGAATGTCGATACGCCCTAATTATTGTAGATGATTACTCTCGTTTTACTTGGGTGTATGTAGGAGACAGAAATCAAGCCTCTGCCTACCTGGAACATCTAGTTCTACATAATGCTCGATTGGGCAAACAACCTCCTGCCACCATATATACAGATGAGGCTGCAGAATTTACTGCCTTTACCCAAACTTCCATGCAAAGGTTGGGAACCGAACATGTAACTGTTTCTGCTCGTCACCATGAAAGTACAGGTGTTGTGGAGCGCAAAATTCAAACACTCAAGGCACACACTCGTGTTGCTCTGGATCAATGTCAATTACCATTCATGTTCTGGCAATATGCACTTCATTATGCCGCTTGGGTAACAAATTGGTTACCGTCACAAGCTTCAAATCTAAAAGGCAAAGTTCCTGCTGAAGTCTGGGTAGACACAGCACCACATTGGCCTGATTATTGGTTACCGTTTGGATGTGATGTATCATTTATCACAGGTCAGCTACAAACAAAAAATCGACTATCAGATCGCACAGTTCACGGTGTTTATCTTGGAATGGATTGGTCTCGAGTAGACTCGTCTGCTATCGTACTAGTACCTTCCTTGAAACGTGTTACCGCAGTACCTTTCGAAAAGTTGTGGCCTTATCCACTTCATTTCACACTAGCTTCTCTCTTCAACAAGGTCTTTAAGACTCTCGTTCCTTCAAATGCTACTGTTGAAAACTACACAGTACCGTTAACACGATTATGTCGGAATGTTATGAGCCAGACAGATGGTGATTTCTGCAATCCGCCAAGCAATTTAGCAGAATTAATTGAAGATTTTGACCCAACTAAGCTCGATCTACCAGAGTTCGGGGGGAGAGTTTCCGAGATCACTGTAACACCAGTGGTATCAACAGAAAATGAGAGCAATATTCTGAATCGAATTAAGCTCAAAAGAAAACAAAAGAAGGCTCTGAAGAGAGTGACAGAGAAGCGGTTAAAGCTTCTCGAGAATCGTGCAGAACTTAATGATAACTCTGAACATTTTGATGAAATGACAACAGAGGAAGAAAGCACAGACTCTAGTGATTCTGATGATTCTGAGTTTATTGAATTATCGAATCAACATAAGAGACCAGCCAGAGGTCGGCCGGGACAGGCTGATCAAGGTAGAATGCATCCGCTACAGGATAATAATAACAAAACAAGTCAGCCGGTGACGGCAGATGACAGCTTAAATCCGCTACAGGATAATAATAACAAAACAAGTCAGCCGGTGACGGCAGATGACAGCTTAAATCCGCCACAGGATAATTTTAATCAATCACTCGATCAACCTGTAATGGAAGATCACAGTAGTCCGCCACAGGATAAAAATAAAACACAAGAACAGTCGGCAACGATAGAACAAAGTAGTCCGCCACAGGACAAAAGAAAATCAAAAGATCAGTCGGTAATGGCAGATCAGAGCATGAGTCCGCCACAGGACAAAAACAAAAATAAAGAACAACTGAGAAGATCTCGGAGGAAGAGAACTCTGGTAAACTTCGCTGCCATTGGAAACAATTTGAATCCGTTATTCACGCCAAGTGTATTCGCTATTGGTTCTACTCTACTAGAGGATCCAAAATCCTATCGTCAGGTGTTAACGAGATCTGATCGACCTGCGTGGGAAGATGCAATTGGTAAAGAATTGGAGAATATGTATTCTAATAAGGTATGGGAAGTGATACCATTTGATCAGACGAAATCAAGAGGGATATTGCGACTATTTTTTTCATTCTTCACAAAGTGTTCTGATCCGGCCAACAATATGTCATCCACGTATAATGCCAGTAACCCATTAATCTTTCCTTTCGTCTTATGAATAAGCAGACATGCTTCTTCTGGTATTGATTTAAATCCTCTTGAGTTGAGATATTGCTTTATTGTCTTGTGCCATTGCCTTGGAGCTTGTTTTAAACCATAGAGTGATTTTCTAAGTCTCAGCATACTTCCTTTCGGAACATTGGAATCTCCTTCAGCTGGTAGACAATATAGCTCCTCTTCGAGTTCACCATTCAGAAATGCAGCAGCAATATCCATCTTCAAGATCTGAAAGTTCAAATGTTTAGCAGTTACAAAAAACAAATATAGCGCAGTCTTTTGTATTACTCCAGCGTAAGTCTTATCATATTGTTCAGGACTTTGCCTGTTACCCAGAACTACTAATCTGGCTTTCTTTTTAGTTTCCTCACCAGCAGCATTGATCTTTGTTTTGAATATCCAAAATACTTGTAGTACTCTAGTTCTGAATACACCACGCTCTAGCTGCTACAGTAACTGTAACCATATCTAAGGGCTATAACCTCCAAGCTACACCTACTCTTCCCCACGTTACCGGCAGTTAGTCATCGCATGCCGTAACGCCTCGCAACCGTTGCAGACTAGTTGCGTAAGCGCGGACCAACTTATGCACCAGGCGCGTGCACCGTATGCATCCATTAATTAGCTCAAACGCGTCCCGCAGCAATCCGTGTCAATCCGCTAAATTCTACCGACATTCTACAAAGGTATTTCTAGGAAACAATGATTTAGATACGTCGGCGTGAGTAATTCCATGTGTGGTGTCCCGGCACAAGTTGAGGCTACGAGCGATTATGGATTATCACAAGCATGCCCCGCTACCCCTGGCGACGCGCCGGCGGAGAGTTGTGCTACACGGCACCTCATGCCCCTCTTTTGTTGTTTAGTTCCTAACCCCCTTACATAGTCGCTAAAAGGGAGACAAGGCCCCAGACTGGGTTATCATTTGATACCCCACGAGTGGAACCTTCAGACTTAGAACTATTGCTCCTAGTCTACTCCTTGCCTTTCACTCTACCAAACCACTGAAGTTGACCTCCCGACTTTATTCCTCTGGCCGTTCTCCCATCTCCCTGAGACTAAGTGTTGCAACCCCTGTATCTGGTTACAGTAACTTATAACCAGGGACGCAAGTTTACTGGTTAGTTTTGACAGCGATTGAGTAGAAAGTATCACTTAATGTATATATAATCAGTAGAGGTATTATAACTAAAGGTCACGTGAGGTGTCAGGTGACTTACAGGAACCCGAGGACAGTTGAGCAAGAGGCCTACGAGGTAGTAGGCGTCCAAGGGTTACATCACCCCCCCGCTTAAATTGAGGCTAGCGGAGTTGGGCGAGATCGAAATCATCATCAGATGCTTGTGATGACGAAAGTTCCACTTCAGATAGCAAAGGCTCGGATTCGAGATCAAATTCTTCTGAATCGGCTACGTCCAAGGACAGTTGCGGGCCTTGCCAGCTGTTCCAATTGCGGGCTGCGGACCTTAATGCCTGAGAGTTAAGGATTTGTAACGAGTATTCCGGAAGGGTAGTGACGTGTGTAGGGTCGCACTGAGCCCAAGTCACGTACAGTAATTGGCGTTGCCGGTCGCGGCCTAATATAGCGGTAATTTCTTCGCAGCGACGTTCGGCTTCGGCTTGTGATGATGGGACACATCGAGGGTAGTTGTCTCTGGTTTGCCATGGTAATAGTTTAGATATGTTGGCACGACGGCGAGAAAGTGGGGTATCGGCTGGCATGTCTAATTCATAGGCATTTTCATTGATTTGTTTAGTGATTTTATACGGGCCAAACCAGGTAGGGACCAACTTTCGGAATGCGCCGTGAGGGCGGTAAATAGCCTTATGTACCATGACAAGATCCCCGACCTTAAATTGAAAGTCACGGAAACGGGTAAGATTAGCGGAGCGGGCCTGTTTGTCTTGTGCTTGTGCCATAGCGTCACGTAAATTAAACAATGCATTTTGAAGTTGTAATTGTAACTGTTCCAGTGGTAACGGATCGGGTAAATCGAATAGCTCGGGAAAACCGGGAGCACGAGGTCTTTCACCCAAATCAGCCTCGAACGGGGATACACCGATAGAATCCTGGCGTGTGTTATTGTATGCAAACTCCATCAGAGGTAAAACTTCATCCCAGTCATCATGATTCATCGTGGGGAATTTGCGTAAAAGAGCCAACAATGTGCGGTTGGTGCGCTCTGTTTGACCATCTGATTGCGGGTGGTTGGTTGTCGACATGAATGTAGAAACTTTGAGCCAGGAAGACACTGAATGCCAGAAGTCGGACATAAATCTCGGGTCGCGATCGCTGACAATTGAGCGGGGGATGCCATGAAGACGTACAATGTGGGATAAAAACAGCTGGACGGTTTCCTCAGCGGTGATTGATTTGGTACACGGAACGAAATGAGCGCGTTTGGTGAGACGATCGACGAAAACGAGTATAGCGTCGTGGCCCCGGATAGTCAGGGGTAGAGAAGTAATAAAATCCATCGATATGGATTCCCAGCGGTGCATTGGGACTGCCAGGGGTTTCAGTAGTCCTGGAGTGCGTTTATTCGTAGGATTAGCACGTTGGCATTCCGTGCAAGAGCGGCAATATTTGACCACGCTGGTGAACATACCGGGCCAATAGAATTGCGGGGCCACAGCGGCAAAAACTTTATCTGCTCCGTAATGACCGGACGTCGGTGAATCATGTAGGTCCTGTAGTAGTTGTTGTTGGAGACGGCGAGGGATGCATACGCGGAATTCTTCAGCTGAGCTTCTGTAAAGGAGTAGGCCGTCCACAAAACGGTAACGACGCACGCGAGATTGATCTGCCGACGGAATAGGTTGGTCACGAGCCAAATATGAAAAGATGTCGCTAAAAACCGGGTCTTCTTGGTAGCCTTCGGCAAATTGCGTTATGGTTTCTGGACCGAAGGGTAATTGGCGAATGTATTCTGTGGTGGGCTGTGGCTCGGGAGCATTGAACGATTGGCTCACTTGAGACGCTAAAATCCATGGGCGTGTGGGCTGTGGGCGTTCTTCTTCCTCGCAACGGCGACTAATCGCGTCCGCTGCCGCATTGGTTTCGCCACGAATGTATTCAATGTCCAAGTTAAAACGGGATAGAAAATCCAACCAATTTAGCACCCGTCCTTCGTCTGCCGGCTTTTGAGTAAGGAGGTGCCGCAAGGATTCATGATCGGTTTTGATTGTAACTGGGTATTTAGAACCAAGTAGAATAGGTGCCCAATGTTTGAGAGCTTTAATAATCGCTAGTGCTTCCAGCTCGCGGATGGGGTAACGTGTCTCCGCATCTTTGAGTTTGTATGAGTGGTAGCCGATGACCCCAAGAGTCTTGTGTGAAACATGTTGTGTCTGTTCCAAAGTGGCACCGGTGGCGATGCGGGAGGCGTCGGTATACAGTGTGAAAGCTTCGTCATAGTTGGGTAAAACAAGAACTGGTGAGGCAAGTAAGGCGGCTTGCAGATTGGAGAACGCGGTGTTCACTGCGGCCCATTCCACCTGCTTCTTGTCGGCAAAGGCTTGTAACGGTGCAGCAATGGTAGTGAATTGCGGAACAAAACGGCGGTAGAAATTTGCGAGGCCAAGGAAACGTTTTGCTTTACGGGGTGTATTTGGTGTAGGCCAATTTTCAATGACGTTAAGTTTGGCCAGGCGTGGAGAGATGCCATCAGGAGTAATATGGTAGCCCAGGTAGTCGAGACTTTGTGAGTTGAAAACGCATTTTGATCTTTTTGCTAGTAATGAAGCTTCACGCAGCGTCTCTAACACGGAGCGGACATGGCGTGTATGTTCTTCTTGGTTCTTCGAAAAAATCAGAATGTCGTCGAGGTAGACCACGCAGTATGCTAGATGGTTGCGGAGAACGGCATTCATTTCACGCTGGAACGTAGCGGGTGCGTTGCTGAGGCCAAAAGGTAGCACGTTGAACTCGAAGAGGCCACGGTGCGTAGTAATTGCAGTCTTATGGCGGTCTTCCGGGGCTACTTGTACTTGATGGTAGCCTGAGACGAGGTCGAGTTTGGAGAACCACTTCGCACCAGCTAGGTTTTCAAGTTGATCGTCGATAAGTGGCATGGGGTGCTGGTCGCGCTCGGTGATATCATTAACTTGGCGAAAATCAGTAACCATACGCCAGGTGCTATCTGCTTTGGGCACTAAGAATACTGGTGAGGCATATGGGGAAATAGAAGGAGATATCATACCACGCTTGAGAAGATCATCGATTTGACGGTCCATTTCCGCCTTCATGTGATGGGGTAGACGACGCGGTCTTTGCGCGGGCGGTGTGGCATTGGGGTGGGTCCGAATGTGGTGTAGGACGTGGCGCACTGGGGGTAGGCCAACGGGCATGTGATCAGTAAGGACATCAGAAAACTCTAGGAAGTCGTCAGGAATGGGGGTCACTTCAGCAGTGGAGGCGCAAATCAGGGCTAAAAATTCGTCATCGGGCAATATCTCCGGGTCAATTTCCGTTAAAGGGGGGATCGGCCTGGCCGGGCGGATGGTGACTGTTTTAACCGGGCGCAGAGGTTGCCCAAAGAATGTACTATGGGGCCAATCCAGGTGCGAGCGATGGCGCATCAGAAATGTGTTGGACAGGAGTATGGGGTTACCCGAAAAAGAGAAAGTGGTCAGACCAAACGTAGCAGTGATAGCGTGAGAGCCAATGAAAAACCGAAGGGTTGTGGTATGTGTGACCTGAGAGGATCCATAATAGCCCGTTACCATGACTGGGGATGCTAGTTCCTGTGATTTTATGCGCTTGTGTTCCAAGAATTTGCTGTCAATGAGGTTCATGCCCGCTGCCGTATCTACCAGAGCAATGGTTTCTTTCAGGGGTCGGCCACGCAGATGGACCAGAATGTCGATAGACGCCGGTTCACTTAATTCTAAGCTATGTTTATCTATCGCAACTCCGGTCCCGATATCCTATTCATCTTGAGACGAATCCGATGGGAACTCCGAAGTGTTTACAGTGCCAGCCAGGGCCCGTGCGTTGAATGAGCCCGGCTGTGTGGTGTTCTGCTGACTACGATTGTTGTTACCACTAGCCTGGTTGTTGTTATTCGCAGTGGTGTTATTATTGCGGTTCCATTGCGTACGCCTGTTGGAGCGGTTTGCCGAGGTGGTATTTGTGGTGCGCGGCTGCTCGTGATTGTTTTGGATAGCAGCGGCGATTAAGTTGGGTAACAACAAGTGGTTAAAATCATCACGGTCACTGGTGAGGGCGACCACAGCGTTGTATGGCGGTTGGTTGGGCCTGTGTTTGAATAATAGGCTGCGCAGCATCCGGACCGCCAGATTGTGGTCTTCCTTACTTCTGATGAGCTTGGTGGCCCGTTTCTGGAAGGCCAACAGCATTTCACTGAAACTGGACTGGTAGTCGGTCCCATTCATTGTTGCGAAGGGCCACATTGTTGTAATTGCGTTCCAAGAATGCGCGA
Organism: Wickerhamiella vanderwaltii; assembly: GCA_030582415.1. Classification (NCBI taxonomy): domain Eukaryota; kingdom Fungi; phylum Ascomycota; class Dipodascomycetes; order Dipodascales; family Trichomonascaceae; genus Wickerhamiella; species Wickerhamiella vanderwaltii. The sequence goes on along the minus strand of JAKTWR010000106.1, from coordinate 1,241 downwards.
AAAGTGGGCCAGTCCTGCGATGCCGTGCCACCGTTTTGAATGTGTGCCATCGGTGCGTCGTCACCTGCTGCGGAAAAACGGTCAGCTACATCAAAAACAATTTGAGACATCGGGAACGTAGCACCAGTGTTCTGCAGCATATTCTCGTAACGGAATAAGAACGTAGCGATATCACCCTCACGGGTCCATTTAGGTTGAGCAAATTGTGACAGAGTGATGACGCGGGCCTGTGGTATTGGGGGCGGAGTAGACTGTATGTTGAGCTGTGCCTGTAGTTTGGCGATTTGTTCGAGCAGCTCTGCCTCGGTCTGTTGAGCGTTTGAGGCCATGGGGTTTAGGTCGTGTAGTGGTAGAGGCGAAAGGGATCTGACAGACGGAACGGGCGATGCGTTGTCTGGATTAAAGGATATGTCTGACGAGCGGTCGTTGTGTGAGGACGAGGACTCGGACGGTTCGATACTTGATGACGTGTCGAAATCGCTGTTTGAAACGGTAATGTTGGTATTCCAGCCGTAAAGAAAGTGAAAGGGCTGCAATAGGAATCGAAGTCGAGGTGGGTTCGTAAAAAAAAACGCTTTAGTACACCAGATATAACCAGGGACGCAAGTTTACTGGTTAGTTTTGACAGCGATTGAGTAGAAAGTATCACTTAATGTATATATAATCAGTAGAGGTATTATAACTAAAGGTCACGTGAGGTGTCAGGTGACTTACAGGAACCCGAGGACAGTTGAGCAAGAGGCCTACGAGGTAGTAGGCGTCCAAGGGTTACATAACTTGTAGCAGCTAGAGCGTGGTGTATTCAGAACTACAAGTAACCTTAAAAGTAAAGTTAATAAGTTGTTCTATCTAGGTTATTGGCTGGCTTATATAGTAGAGGAATTCCGGAAGGTACGGATGTACGATGACGTTTAACCACAGCTGGAGCTGTGTCCGGAATACTACAGAACCATCTAGACGGGATGCATAAGCGATGAGGTTCGGCTTACGTATAGCATTATCACTCAGGAGGATCACGTGAGTGTTGTAGCAGAAGGAATCTCAGTGGAGTCTGCTACATAACTTATAGCCAGGGACTCGGGGTTTCTAGGCTATTTTAGACTAAGACCAAATAACAAAAATGACATCACCAGCAGAAAATTTTCACTCTGCTGAAGAGCCCCATTCTGAGACCCAGAATAGGGTTGAAGACCATCCTATGGCTCCATCGCAACCAGATGAGTTGGAAATTCACGATTATC
>JAKTWR010000105.1:0-12279 GCA_030582415.1 Wickerhamiella vanderwaltii | reverse complement strand
CTAATCATAGACGTATCTTTAGAAACATTACTCACCAGAGATTAAGTGTCATAGTGGCGCATCTCAGTGGCGTAATGGAGTGAATAGGGATTCAAGGTAGAGTAAGTAATATTTGGTTACACCCGTCTACGGTCACAGGAGTTTTGAGGAAAGCTAGGCTTCCCGTTCGATCAGCCATATATAAGCCTCCTACCGCCTTATTCAGTATTGCAGTCGGAGACGATGCGAGAACGGAAGGTACTGTAGATTATTTTTTGCTGACTTTTTTATTCTTATTCCCCAATTTATATATTTTGCAGAATCCAGAAGTTAGCAGCCACTGAGTTTCGCCTGTAAACTGTTATTTTTTTTATTCAAACGGTTCCAACGATACATCTCTAACTAAATAGGTCTTACGCGTGCCTACCATGCAGGAATTGTCGCTAAATAGCTAATTATAAATACGGAAATCCATATTATGTGTAATAATGAAGAAGAAAATAGCTCTTCAAAGCGGGTGTAGACGTATTTTAGCAGAAGCTCAACTTCTGGACCTTGGGTGCTGTGCAGTAGAAAAAAAAAGGACTGATATAACCAACTATTACGTTTGCACTTGATGTTTTCATCTTTTTTTTTTTTATTTATTTTGCTGCCAGTGTCCACATGCCTCTTCACACCTTGCAAGAAGTAGCCACACAGCTAGCCAATGCACAACAACGACTATAAACTTCGATTTTCTAGAAAAGGAAGTCCTCTATAGGTGGCGTAAAGATATCCATAAAAATGCAAAAATAAATATTAAATGCTAAACTCCTCGATATCACTCTCGGGGCCATCATTCTCAGCGTTGTTGTGAGCGGTATCCGGGTGGTCAGTTCCCATCTCTTTGAGTAATTCAAGGAACTTTGCGCGATTAAATAGCGGCCCCGGAAATGCATCGCTGAATTTGAACTCTTTCTTGCCCTTTGCGGCAACACTGGCAATAACTTGCTCGAACTTTTCTGGTTCGGCCATGACATGTCGCATAAAGTCGATAAGAAACACACCACAATCGCTAGAATTTGATTGCACCGGGACCTGAGCAACAATTTTACGGTACTGACGGGAGGCAGGTGCTGATTTCTCCAGGCTTTCGAATATCTCTGCCAAGATCTTGACACATTTGCGGAAAACAACGTTGGCGTTTTGATGATTGGAGCCAAGCGAATCGAAATATACGAGCGAAGGGAACTTCTTGTTGTCTTCAAGATAAGTATCCACGCCAAGCACGACGACTACGCTCCAGTGATAGCGCTGGTGAATGGGCACTATTAGCATGCGCTTTTTGGTCAGGTCCACTTTGGAGATCCACTTGTGGATTTTATCGCCATTTTCCATTCCAGGGAAGAAAAAAGTGCTAAAGATATGCGTTGAGGATGGGTCGGGCATTTCTTGGTGGTAAAGCTTCAAGAAGAATGAAATAAGGCTATCATCGAGAAACACATTATCTTCGAGACGAGCCATAGACTTGATAGGCAGAGTAATAGTACGGCCGTCTTTGAATGGGTACTTTATAGGTGCATAACCCTGATCCTTGAGCTGCTTTATGAACTTATCAGTGGGATCGACCAGCGCTACCATGTCCTCTAGTTTTTGTTTTGGGGATGAGGCAGGTTTCGGGACTTTTGCGGGGCTTTGCTTGCCATCAGCTTTGCGCTTTTCGGGAGTTTTAGGTGCTAGTGTAGTTGTTGGCTTGCCAGCATCTGTATTTGCACCGCTCAGCATATCGACACGGAACCCTCTGGGTGGTTTAGAATAGTCGCTAAATTTGCGTACTGAACGCGTAGAAGCGGGAAAGATTTCTTCAACTGCGCGTGGCTTTGCACGGATCATACCTTCTGAGATAAGAGGGCCACTATTTGCCGTCTTGGGCGCATCACCAATTTTAGGCAGCGACGGGGCATTGGAGGAGGACGACATGGGCACTAACGCGTCTGCGGTTGTTTCCATTACCGAGACTCGTTTATTCTTGAGATAATCGAGGAATTTGTCCGAAGGAGGCCCGCGACCAAGCTCAAAATACGCATCAGGGCTGTCGCAGAGTTTAAAGTTGAAAAACACCGAAGTGCCCTGTTTGAACCACATCACTTGGTTAATCATCGGCGTAGCAATGATATTTTTGCCTATCACGATTGTATCCTTAAGGAAAACGTTGGCAGAGCCCTTGAAGCTACTATCCTTAATTCTGACCTCTCTGGCGTCATCTCTTTTACCTCGCGTCAACGAAGTGAACTGGCTCCTGGAAGGCACCATATTTAAAATCGGACCAGTTTGCAAATTTATATTGGCGCTACCAGCAGACACAAAATGAGCAGCGTGCGAGGGGGCAAGTGACAGTTGACTTTTGGGTCCCCTTTTGAACCCTTTTTATAAGTTATATTGTAAGCGTCGATGAGCTCGACGAGGCCACTACGAGGGCAGCTGGCGTTTACGGTATTGCGGCTACAGGGGCGAGTTAAAAAGGCTGCAATTTTTCCCAATGTGTTGCCTGTCAAGGGAAATGTGGTTGTTACCCTCTCAGTTCTGCGTGTAGACCACACGAGGAGCCACACTCTTGTAACGATCTATGATAGGGAGACAATTGCGTTTGCGGTCGTGGATAAAAACGTTAAAATCGTAGAGGGAACGAAAATTATCGCAGGCGTGCTGGCAGTTAATTTTTTCACCACCCAAACCAATGAGACTTTTTTCTACTTTTCTCTCGATAGAATCAGTCGTACTAGCATGCCTGCTGATAGTGTTTCGGGCTCGCTACAAACCGGTTGGATCCGGAAGCACCAGGCCGCCCGCCCGGGGATTTTGGGAAAATATGACCGCGAGACGTTGAGCCCCGTACTACAAGGCCAAAAGTTCCACTTTGAATTCCAAACTGCCTTTACTCAGTGGCAGGAACGGTCCATGAGCGAGGCACTTGACTGGGGTGCGCCTGTACCCGGTGAATCATCAGTGGTGACATCTAGAGTGCCTACAACTGGTGCAGCATCCGTGCCATCACTGGAGGCTCATGCCGTATCAACTGTGCCACTAGCACCAGTGCAAGTGACCTTCCCGGGACAACCCAGCACATACAAATCATGGGCTCCCCAGCAGTCGGTTGCCCAAACGGCAGTGCGCGCGTCCAGCACAGCTGCCTCGCAACGCAGCAAACTGAATCCACCGCTGCGTTCATCATTGCGTCAACAATCTACGCCTGCTGTGCTGGGCAAAAGTGTCGTCACAACTGCAATGGCGCCCCGTTCCACCACTCCAAGTTCTACAGTGGACTCTGCTGCTTCAAGTGCTAGAAAGAGGTCATACAACTATGGACAGTCTTATCCCGTGAAATGGCGAGCAGATGATAATGTGCCCCACTTGCGTCAGTATAGAATCGGTACAGAGAGCTCTGCGAGCCTACAACATGCGATAGAATTACAACAACCTGTAGGCCCTAAAAAGTCGCATTCTATATCCTCACAAGTCGATATTGACCGCCCTTCTTTTACACCAACACTACCTCCGACTCATGGGCCGCCTGGTGCAGTGACAGCGCCTCAAGAACAAGCACTAGCTGCTGCTCAATCTGACATCACCCCGGTCTCTTTGTCTAATCACAAAGTAATGAGCTCTGGCCTGCCTTCTTCGGAGTCCGTCAGCGTAGCTCCTCGCACATCATCGCAGGTAGCACCGGCACCAGCACTACCCGAGCCCATGGAAGAGGGCGCTCAAGATACACCTTTGCCTGCTCCAGACACTCCAGAATATAGTGATTCAAGTCTCTTTGTACGCGATGATGAGCGCGAGTCAACTTTCGAGCTTGTGGAACCGCACTCGACCCAACAAGATGCGCAAGAACCTTACGACAGCCCCGTAGACTTTGATGGTATCGATGAGGAGCTACAACATGCCCCCCACAGCCCAGCAGATGAAAGCCAGCTGTTTGTTGACTCGAATTCGGACAGTAGCCCTGAACCAAGCCCTGTGGATGAACGGCTCTTGCAATCGCAGCCGCTCACACAAATATCCAGTAGCCCCTTCTTAGAGCTGAGCCTCATGGCAGAACCAGAAGATAGCCATGTGCCCGAAAACTCTTGCTTTGGTCCATTGACAGAACTAGGTGAACGCATTTATCGCGATATCATGGCCGAAAAAAGAGCGGAGCCCAAGTTGATCTCTTTAAAGAATGAGCAAGAAATCCTCCAGTTTACTGAGGAGCTTCCACCTTCCTTGCTGCCCGACTCTGAGCCGGAACTCGATTGGGATGCTTTGTATGCGACTCTCGCAACAGCGGGAACGCATGAAGTCTCAATATGGAGCTCTGATTCTGAAGAAGTCGAAGACCCGTTGTATGAGATGAAACGGCTATCAGAATCCTACTTTGCCCCATTCGAGCCCATACCTCAGCAGCCGCAGACTGAGAGTTCCACAGGCTCGATCAATGGGGCAAAAATCGTTCATACGGGGGGAGAACTACCAGCTACAAACGAAACTACTACAAATATACCTACTACTGAGAATACGTTGCCTCAACATCAAAATCATCGGACCACCGAGCGGATAAGCCTCTTTACCATGTACAAGGGATACGAAGCGACAAAACATGATCTTAAACAGATAGAGCAAAATGCATTACGCAAATTGCAATGCTGAGGGGCGGGAATCTTGGTTGATATTTATCACAATTATTTATTATCTTACAGACAATAACTTTAATGACTTTATTTAACAAAAGCAGTGATTTCAAATTTATAGCTTGGTTCACCAAACTCTTGCCGCATCGAGTAACTGAGTGATGACTTGTAGCTCATCACGATCTGCCTGTGTAACTTGTTTTCCCGGTCCAATTGCTCCAAACCCAATTATTAACCGCCGGAAATCATCTTCTGATTGTCGTGATACCGTAGATGCAATAATTTGTGCGTACAAAAGGCCCTGGGCATCGTCTGCATTGGAGCCCACTAACGGTTGTGGATCAATGTTGGCAAGCGTGAGCTCTTGAGACACCACTCCACCAGGGTTTGCTACGAGCGAGCATCCAAACACTTTAGTTATGCGATTATTTTTGTAAAGCATGATCTCAATGACATCTTGATAGGCACGACATATACAATCGTAGCTAGCACCATTATATTCAATGGCTTTATGGTTCATTGTCAGCAGCCCGTCGCTCTTGAGACAAACCTTCCTAAAACCTTTTCCATGGCTCACGCTGATCTAGCAAAATCGTCGTCTGATAGACAAGAATCATGGGAATTCCTCATAATGGGAATTAAAGGACTATTAATTGAAAATTGGGTCGCCAATTTGTCCAACGCATCGAGCCTCATTTGGCATCACTTTCAAAACTTTGGCGCTGACGTAAACTGGGCTGGCTTCTATGTGCTTGACGGCGATGATCGTGATCAGCTTGTATTAGGACCCTTTCACGGTAAACCCGCTTGCCAATTTATTAAAATCGGTAATGGAGTGTGTGGAACTGCCGCAAGTACTAAAAATACTCAGTTGGTACCCAATGTAGATGAGTTCCCTAGTCATATTGCGTGCGATGGCGACACAAAATCAGAGATCGTCGTACCGATCTTGTACGAGGAGCGAATCGTCGGGGTTATTGATGTGGACTGTCTCAAACTGAATGGGTTTGATAGCCTCGATCAGCGCTACCTTGAAGAACTGGCCACAATAATCGCTCCTTCGTTGGCCGCTTCTCTCAAGTAGCAGCAGTACCCCCAGGCAATGCAGCAGCAGCAGCAGTTAGAAAGTACAAGTATTCTCACGTGGAATCGTTAATCTATTTCGTAAATAACTTAGCATGAACTTGATCCAGTCTAATCGATGGCAAATCCAAGTGTGCTTAAATATAGGGCGAGCGGCCGATGGTGCTCTGCCAGTACCAAGTAAATCACTCAGCGCTCGATATGACCAGTATAGTTTTCTCTACGATAATCAAGATGAACAAATGCTCTTTCTACAATCGGCAGCGTTTCAATAGCATACTGCAGAGTCTCGGCCAGATCATGACAATCGCGCATCGATAATGCTGGGTCCAACAAAACATCCACCTCGCACATTAGTCGATCGCCAGCATGATAAGCATTAAGGCCAGTGATATACTTGATGCGGTTCGAAAATCGCATGCACAAGTAGAGCAGCTGCTGTCGCTCCAAGGGGCTTGCCGCCGATCCAGTGAGGTTATCGATGTGCTCCATGGCAATTCCGGCCCACTGATAAATAACATAGCAACTGAGGACGAGAGCTCCTAGGGGGTCCAGCCACCAGATATGCAAAATATGTCCCACGACGGGGAAAATGATCGAGAAGATGTTGAACGTAACGTCTGTCAGGGCATCGGCGGCGAGAGCTTCGACGCTCGACGACTCGACGGAGCGGCACGCAAGGTAAACAGCCAGTTTCACTACAACAGTCATGGACATAATAACGAGTGATGGCCAGGTGATCTCAACCACCGTTTGGCCATCTGAATGCAATAATCTTTGCGCAGCCTCTTGGCCGACTTTGATAAACGATACAACCATCACAACTGAAAACACAAGTACTCCGATCGGCTCGAGTCTATTGCGACCAACAGGGTAAAGGTGTTTGGTCTTCCAGTCTCGTTGATCAGCAAGGTTTGCCGAAACCCAGATAATTACTGTACTGAGAAGGTCGAGGACTGAATCGATAAGAGATGCAATCACCGATAATGAGTTTGTGAGCAGGGCCACAGCAGCCTTACCACCCAGTAACAAAAAGTTGATTACCAGATTTAAATTGATCCAGAACTTGACCACCGTTGGAGATGTACCCATGTACTCGACGCCATGGACGCTGGAACTTCGGGTGGCGATCGTCACGGGGGCAGTGCGACGAGCCGTGGGTTCTTCTACGCCAATATCATCGCCATACTCTTCAAGTAGAGACTGATGAACGCCTGAATCGAGCAATTGATCAACAAACTCGAGCTTCTCCAGCAACTCATTTTGGTCGGTATAGTACTTTCGTAGTTTTCGATTGGACATTTTCATGATTTCAGCAGGCGATTTATAGCACTCTTTCCAATTAGCCAGTGGTTCGGACTTGCCGATCAGCCGTTCACTGCGCAGCTCCCTGAGGATCTCGGTACGCAGTGATGAATAGTCGTCGTCAGTAAGAAAGATACCCGATTGCCGCCTCCCGGCCAAGAGTTGAACCTCATGGCTCAAAGAAAGGTCTTTGGCAGCACGGATCAACGGAGCAGTCTCATCTTCGTCCATTGTGTGGTGAGGGGCAAGAAAAAAGATTTGGGCTTGATGATTGTAAACCCTCGGTGTGGATCGTGGCGGAGTGGCGCTCGCCACCGCTCGCCACCACTTTCCGCAGCGGCTCTGCAGGGTTGCACACTACGTCATTGGGTCGCACGAGGTGGGGGCTCCATGGTGGGGCAGGCACCGGCACGTCCAGGCCTCAAGTACCAGCCCTTGAGCCAAGCGCCACCAGTAGCTCGAGGTCAAACTCAGGTTACGTCTATAACATTACTACAGTTGACTGTAATTAATAAATAAAGGTGTGTAAAGGCATCATTGTGCATGTGATGAGGTCGATAGGGCTCTGGAGACCCAAACAGGACAGCGTCCTTATTCTGCATGCTCAAACACCCGAAGTTCACGCCGTTTCGGGTATAATACGTTGTTTACCAGCAACCCATCAAGCACCATCCCCAGGGTATTGTCTGCAGTACCAAAGATAGTCCATCCAATTGTAAACGCAGCAATCGCAATAAGATAAGAGTAAACGGCAGCGGTGGTGTCGATACGGTCGGCATGAACCCAGGCGATAAATGCAACAACAAGAGAAAAAGTGATCTTTGTAGCCCCCAGAAACATCTTGGCCAACCAATACGTTCTGCGGTCGGCGGCAGAAAATGCCGGGCTCAGGACTACATGCGCAGCTGCAGCGAGACTTGACCGCTGTGTAACCGCCACAGTAAGCGTCAAAGGATCGACAATTGCCACAATAGATGCGGGGCTCAGTGCCATGAGGCCCACCTGGGCCATTCGGCCAAGGCGACGACCAAGGATAAAGGCAGGAGCTCTGGCCGATACAAGCAGCAATGCACTAAGGGCACAACCACCAAACCGGTGTGCAATCTCAATAATGAGTGCCCACGAATCTTGGCTGTGGCGTTGCTCTACCCAGGAATGAGTTAGCAATGCAATAACGCACCGCTGCAGGTTTACCAGTAGCGCCCAAGTCCAGAAATAAACAAATGAGAAAAGCAAAGCGAATAGTATGCTGAGAGAGCCCTCTAAAAATGCTCGAGACACAAATAGAATCCATAAATAAGTGAAAATAGTTGCCGCGAGGCCACAAATGCAACCAATCGTCAATAACAACGGCGAGCCGTTGAGAACTTCAAGAGCCAATGCAATCATTTCTGAGGCCCTTCCAACATTATTTTTATCTCTTCTTAGCACATAGACCCATCCGATGGCGGCCAACAGCGGGATTGATGAGCCGAGGCGCATAGCGGTATGAATTAGCGAGTGGCCGTTTGCCGAGTGAAACGAGCCAAAAAAGCCATATGTGGCAGTGCAAATGCAGATAAATGGTACAGCAAATGTGTTTAATTGGACCATACCCTTGGGATTAGAGCGCATGGCCCATAGCCATCCCCACGCAGCAGCAATCGACAGCACTCCGATGAAAATTAGCGTCCAAGAGCTTTTTCCAAATACTGGGTAAACGCCAATATTTGTTGGTAGCGTGCTGAATGACACAAGAGCCGCAATTGCTAGCGTCATTGCGGTTATAGTGATGTATGCAGCTCCTACTACTGATTCAAGGTAACTGAATGAAGGAGCGGTGGGGGGCAATGATGGGATTGAATCCGACAGAGGATTTATAGTAGAAGACGGATGGGCGTCCGGTTGCGGTGCAATTGCCCGTGCGCCGGTCAATATACTTTGTGCGCCTCCCAGAAGGCCGCTAGGTCCGGCAACGCCTGTACCACTCTGAGCACCAAGCGGTCTCTCTATCGCAATCTCGTCAGGAGGAGAATCCTCTTCGGAGCTAACCGAATTGTCTACCCATCCGAGAAACGCTTCAGTATCGCTATCGAGAGACCCCGTAGACCCTTGGAATAGCGGCGCTGTGCGTGGTTTAGTTAAAAATTTACTTGCATCTTTGTTAGTATTTGTTGCGCTAGTCAAACCGAGCTTGTACTTACATTCAGAGAACATGGGGAAATATTGTGTTATCCGATTACTTGCTTATCAATCGCCACTCTGCCTGGCGCCTCAAAACTATTCGCTCACATGTCGATTTCGCCACACTATTACGCGAGCGCTGGTGTGACGCATCACCATTTCACGCATGACTCGCGCTGGTGGGCCATAAACGTGCGATGAGAACGGGAAGCTATTCATATTGGATTTTTTTTTTTAAAAGTAGACAGAGTCGTATCTTGAGTATATTTAGAGGTTTCTCACGACTGACGTTTATATGACAACTGCCTCAGCTATAATGTGGGTCCTGGGCGAGCACCTTACGGGTCCCAGTCAAGCAGAATGCGCCATGAATGGGTCAAATTGACCGAATATTAAGTTATAAGCACGTTTGAAAACATGTACCGGACCAGACTGTCCTTAGGACCAGCAATCCAGTGACTAGAATAAACGCGGTTACACCAAAGATCGAGTGACCTTACCGCTATTATGATTAAAAGCACAATGTGATTAGAGAGTAGACGCTACCACGCCAACTGTCGTGAAGCTTTACGTAAAATTAACGACACAATCATCGGGAGTAGAAAGAAGCATTGTGATACTATGCCCTCATATGCTATCACACCCTGCGTACTTTATTCACACCGCGATTATAATAATCGTGTCAAAACACCCAATGCTACGGCCATTTATAAGCTACCAACACTATTAATTCCTTTACGTTCTTTCGACTATGCTAATTATATCGATATTTGCGGTGCTGTCAACCGTCCACAACCAACCTTGAGGCTCTCGGAAACTACGGCTTTTGCCACCAGCTTCTTCCTGTTTTATTTATCAAATCAAGATGCTAAAGCAGCTGCTTTATTCATATTGTCACTAAACAGTAGTGCAAAATTAAAGGGAAAAAAAAAAAACTCTCGTGAGAAAAACCAAAAAAAATCTACAGTACCTTCCGTTCTCGCATCGTCTCCGACTGCAATACTGAATAAGGCGGTATCAGGCTTAAATATGACTGATCAAACGGGAAGTCTTGCTCTCCTGATCCTGTGACCGTAGACAGGTGTTTTCTTGACCATTGTTTATCGATCTGAAATTTTGCAAAAATTAGTCGCGCAAAATGGCTCTTTTTTGGAGGTCTTATCATTTTATTCACATGCAAAGCTCTCCAATAGCTGTATTCTTGTTTTATGTTTCCTGAAAAACTTTTTCTTCGTCATTTATTACCCTGGATACTATGCATATTTTATGTGTGTTGTGCATGAATATGCGCGATAACTGTAGAAGGTGCTAACTCCATACTGTGAAGGTACAGGAGTGTATTGGCCCTTTCTAGGGATTTAAGCATTCCACTTTAATGCTCGAGTGCATTGTAAAGTAGTCGTCTAATGATTGCAGCAGCGTATGGCGTATATGCTGCACCGCAGCAGGCCCAGTCTCTGACCACAGTACCTCATTTACTGGTTGGTATAACTATAGTCAATTACATATATCCCCCAATAGACTGTTTAATTCTTACTACTGCTGTCTACTGTCTACTGTATACCTTCCGCTCTCCTAGTGACTGTTCTAGCTGCAATTATAGTTGTTGCACGAGAGAACTACCGTGATGAAAGGTTTCCAGATATCGACTGAATGTAAAGAACTGTATATTGGGATTCCTCGAGAACCTAAGTTATACATACAAAAAACGCAACTCCTTTCACGCCGAGATGAATCCTGTGCACGCTAGCGCTCCATAGGGAAGGACAGAGGCAACAGTAGGGTCAAATATGGGAATACCGTCCAAATTGGCTATCAGCAATATAGAACACCAGTCTTCTTTGATTTGTTTTTATTCAAAATTGACAGAATCCTTAATTACGCACTGCCGCACACGGTGCCTCCAAGGCTTTTAGCCGCCGCCAGTCAGCGGCTATCAGCCACCCACCAATGTGGCTACTCAAGGCAGAACCAGATAGCCGTATTGTCAAGGGAATTGACGTCAAGTATACTATTGATGACCTTGAAAGGGACACCACAAGTGCCTGGGAAGGGGTACGCAACTATCAGGCGCGTAACTTTTTCAAAGAGATGAGAAAGGGTGATTTGGCATTTTTCTATAGATCAAACTGTAAACAGCCGGCAATTGTTGGACTGATGGTGATCTCCAAAGAATACTTCCCAGATACGTCCGCTTCAGATCCTAAACATCCGTACTTTGACCCAAAATCGAGGGACCCACAAAAATGGGACCCACACCGCTGGGTAACAGTTGAAGTCAAGTATTTGCGCCACCTTGATCCAATTTTGTTAAGTGAACTCAAGCAAATGCCCAAATTGCAAGATATGATGCTGCTAAAACGGTCACGCTTATCTATTTCCCCAGTCACTGATGAGCAGACTAAAGTGATTCTAGAAATGGCAGGTGTCAGTGAATCAGAAATTGAAAAGTTAATAAACGAGAGGAAATCTATTGATGAAGAAAAAAGCTACGATGACAAACAGAACGGCTCCTGAGTTTCTTCATGAGATATCCTACGTTCAGCGGAGGACCTGAATGACCTATAGACACCAGTACTGACGATATTAAGCGTATTTTTTGTTCGAAAATTAAACCTAATATAGTGTTTAATGCTGGATTCCTGAACCACAGCTCCTTGGAGTGAGTACCAAGGAAGAAATGGATGATGTACTCAGGTGTACATGGTGACCCTTTAGAAAAGCTACTAGAAGAAATTAGAGGTTAAAAGCTGAGAAAAGAATCTATTGCTTGCATCCGTACCTGTGATTACTAGAAAATATAAACTATATAAAGCCATTTGCTGTGCAAAAGCCAGGATTCACCCGAATCCATGCCACTGCACTTGCCATTTTTCAGGATCAAGTGTCCTACTGAATTTTAGGATCTTGGACTTATTGCCTTGATAGGTCTCAGTGCCATATATATTCAGGTCTTATCGCTTTCTAGACTTATTGCCTTGGAATTTCTTGTGTAACCAAGGACTTATTGCCATTTCGGGCTTACGGCCTTTTCATTCCATAAAGCTTGACTTACGACCTCTTGGGGTTTACTGCATGCTCATGCTAGTTACTGCTTTGGTCC
>JAKTWR010000104.1:0-14167 GCA_030582415.1 Wickerhamiella vanderwaltii | reverse complement strand
TTCATCCACATTGCCGTCCTGATCCTTACAAGATCTACTTATGGACACCGTATATGGTTTTAACCTTAAAGCCTATAAGTAGTACTCGGGTTGGAGACTATACCGGCCCCCGCTTGCTACATAATGGTCTCTCGGAAATACTTTCACTTCTGTGGAAACATTAGACTCCTATCCTCAGAACACCGGTTCCCATGCGTCTCCCCTCGATGAGATTTTAAACAGGGGGAAATTCTGATGAAACTTCGGGCGCCTCATACCAGCTAACTGTTGATCTCCCATTAGTCTTCTGATACCTGAAAAGGAGAACCATACTATCTCGCAGACGACCCTGGAGACACTTCCAGCACGAAGCAACATACCTTGTTGACATTAGAAAAAGTGCTCTATTCCCCCATGGCTATGAAACTCCACTAGACCTTCACAGCTGGCTCAGTACCCGCAACTCGGAAAGAAATCAGCTACGTCTGCGCACAGCTAAAGGTCACTACGGTCGCTACCTCTATCTACTGATAATTCTCCTACATGCCGATTCATCGTTTCCCAGAACGTCGTCTGTCACAACAATGAAAACTCAATTATCTGATACGTCTTCACTCTAGCCTAGACGCCCCTGTCTCTACTCATCACACACACTCCTCATACCAGTTAGATCCTCAGCTAATTGTGTACACTCGTCATATTCCTTCACAAAAGTTCTACTTCCACTCCTAGCGGATAGTCATTTTAGTCCGAAACCTCTGAACAAAGATGACTCCATAGAGTCCTCCTCTACTCCGCCTAAGAAGCAGCACACCACTCGAGGGCATACCGTTCCTCGTCCCCAAATCTTGCTGAAATTCGGCCTACGCCCCCAGATGGTCGAACTACCCTAAGTGATCTACCGAACACTACCAAGGTTGACCCCAAACTGAATGCTCTTCGCCTCAGAAACTTACCACGTCGTATACGAGTCTCTGTCTGTTTCCCTGCGCGCTCCTACGCCAGTACCCAAGGTGACTCGCTTACCTCCTGAAGACAGAGCCTGCCCTTTTCTTGGCACAGATACATACCCCTCTACGAGTTTCTCGAGCTCCTTCAATTTTCATCACTCTTTCAGAGTCACGACTGCTAACCCCGCCAGTGAGCCTCATCACCAACCCCTGACGAGTCTACAGATTCCACTCCTGGTTACACTTCAGTCATTCACGCGTCCAACCAGTCTCTTCTGTGTCTATGACGTCCCCCGACGTTGATACTGTCATCCCCAGATTCAAAACACCTTCGAATCACCTAACGACTCACCTATTTGTTATCCGCGCTTCCCCGAAAATCTTCCTAAGCCGTCCATCGCTTCTCTTCTGACCCGTCGGCCAAAACAAGCTGTACCCTTAGCTGTACCCTTACAATCGGTCGTGTCTCATCACGAAGGAATACCTATACCAAACAAGGAAGAGAACGTCGGTGCATCATAAGAAACGAGACAACAAATAAGAAAGACGAAAAAAGAAGAAGAAAATGCGCCAGAACTCTAAAGAAATTCTGACTTCCTGCTACGATATTCTCGCTATTACCTAGCGTATTCGCCCAAGTTACTCCTTAGTACTCTCTGGTACTGTCTTGACCTGCCCTCATGAACTCTCTTAGCTAAGTTAAGCTTCAGAGCCTCGGATCTTATCTGCTTCGGTACAACGCCTCGAGGCCCCGTCTCCGTGATCAGACAGCGTTACCACGAAGTTACGGCCCGGCCTTAACGTGCGCACCTAGAGGTACCTTCGGACTCTACGTGGCGGCTATTGTTCCAATCCCAATCTCTATTAGCTTCCAACCAGCACCGCGAGCGATCCTCCGGATCATCTGTCACTGGTAGAAGTCCATATCACACCCTTATTCTCACTCCGAGTCCTACTGTGGCAGCTATGCTTACCGGTCTAGACAACTCTCTGTCTACCAATCTAGCTCTCTGAAGCCACACGGGATACGAGTATTACCGTTTAGACACGTCGAACCCTTTCATCAAAGTTCATCTGACGCTTCTGCAGTGGTTCTAGTGCCTACGTCCTCGGACTTGACGCACAACCAGTCTGTCCACTAACAGTGTCCCACGCTACGATGCCGATATTCCTCCGAGCCGTATGTCTCTCTGCAGTTCGCGTGCTGCTCTCAGCAACTAATTCACATCGAAAGACACTCATCTTCTCTCTGCCCATCCGCGATGTAGATACCTCCCCGATCTGTATGTTCCTCTGCAGTACGTGTGCTGTTCCCAGCAATAATATCTCATCTGAAAGCAGTCATCCCCTCCTGTCCATCCTACTGTGTCGATCTCCCGCCGATCTGTACGTTCCTCTGCAGTTCGCGAGCTGTCTCAGCTATCTGTCGACATTGGAAGGCAGCGCACCCCTTCTATTGCTGTGTCCTACCCTACGATATCGACCCTCTGCCGAGCTGTATGTTCTTCTGCGACTCGTATAACTGCTCCCAGTTATTACTCGTATCGAAAGACACTAACCTGATTCACTCAGGAAACCAACGCACTCCTTCTAGTGCTCTGTCCTACCCTACGATATCGACCATCCGCCGAGCTGTACGTTCTTCTGCAACTCGTAAAACTGCTCTCAGTTATCGCTCGTATCGAAAGACACTAACCTGATTCACTCAGGAAACCAACGCACTCCTTCTAGTGCTCTGTCCTACCCTACGATATCGACCATCCGCCGAGCTGTACGTTCTTCTGCAACTCGTAGAACTGCTCTCAGTTATCGCTCGTATCGAACGACACTCACCTGCTTCACGCATGAATCGAACTCCACGATCCTCACCACAGACATGTTACTCTGATACTGTGCATAACCCTTTCCATTTATATTACATCGCAAGATGCTAGATCTCTGTCAAGTCTAGTACCTCCCTTCTCCTTTGACCTCTGGCATCCCTTGGGTCCAATGTCCTGCCTCCGCTGGAATCTACGTTGAACCAATTTGTTTCTCAAACGATGCACTCTCCGCGGCACCGACCATCCCGTCATCGCATGCAACCTCGCAGAAGACTCTCATCGTGACACCCTCTCAGATAATTCACGGCTGTACACACTCTACCGTTACTTCTGCGCTCTTGCACGCAGCCAGCCCACAGCACGTCTTATCGGCACTTTTGCCCAAACTGTCCCTCAGTTGCTCCTCTGCTCACGTTACGCTAGGATATTGATGCTCAACCCGGCATTACGTTCTATCTGTATTCTACTAATTGTGAATCGCTCTTATTCAAGCCGAGAAAACACGCCCCAACTAATTGCGAGTACGTTCCCTTACTCTTTCCAGCAATAATTCCCTGTTCTCTCACCCCTGACTTGTACATGCTCCACGCACCCTTCATAGTTCGCGACCAGCCCATCCGAACATCGCACACCTTCACCAGGCAGCCTTGTACTCCATCCTCAACCGCCCGTGAATCTTCTTAGTATTATTATGGCCTCCTCCCTTTCGTTTCGGCCCCGCCATACGAATTCTTCTAACAGCCATTTGAACTCACTATGTTGCTCTCACATTTGCCTCATGTGTTTCCCACTCGGTGCCCCCGCATCCGCTCCACCTGAATTTTTCAAACAGGGGGAAATTGAACACTACTGCTTAAAGAGACACATGTTCAAAACTTGTCCCTCTGCCAAGTTCCAATAATACTTAAGCCCAAGAACAACAAGTCCAAACTGCACACTACTTCCGGTAAATTGCACATTCCAATCATAAGTCGGTATGTCATCAGTCCAACTCCACCATTCGATCAAATCTTTAGATCACCAAGGCCCGATCTTGCTTTCCCGTCAAGTTCCACGACGCTCTTACCACCTTCGATACCGCACGACAAGTTGCAATCACTATGATTCGCCGTCCCATGTCAGTCACTAACTATCGCCGATTGTCACTCTACTTAGATAGGTTAGCGTATGTTCCGTGCGCTCAAGATCCCCTTAGCCGCTACCTACCACTGTCGTTACGATTTCATTCTTACGGTATCAAGTGTTTGTCAAAAAGTATCGCCTACTTCTCTCTTCTAAGAAACTGGACCAGGTCCGAATTGCGTTTACCACTTCCTACAGAAACGATACGTTTGCATCTGCATCTACTGATGCCAATTCCATGCGTACCTCACTTCTGGAAGAACCTCAAAATGCGTAGGTCCTCGCCAGATCCAAGCACTACCTAAAGGAATCTATCAATGATAGGCAGATACGTCAGACCGTCTATATGAACGTTTCACTGTTTTCCTAACTCAGGCTGGATACTTCAGTACCGCCCCACTACTTGACACTATCTAAGGACGGTTGGACTACAGCATACCATCTGACTCGCGCTACACCAAACGACTGTCTCAGTCGCAACCAACCTGGTAGCTCCTTCTACTCAACCGGGGAGAATGTAGCAGACTCCACTGAGATTACCTCTGCTACACACTCACGTGATCGTGCATGTTCCCTACCGCTATAGGTAAGCGAGCCCTGCTCGCTTATGCACCATAGCTAGACTATTCTATAGTACTTCCGAGGTATCCGGATTACATCAGTAAGCCTAATACCTGTACTATATAAACCCCTGATAGTCTAGACAGCATTTAACTATTTCTTAACTAATAATACCAGAATGTGGATTTCATCCACATTGCCGTCCTGATCCTTACAAGATCTACTTATGGACACCGTATATGGTTTTAACCTTAAAGCCTATAAGTAGTACTCGGGTTGGAGACTATACCGGCCCCCGCTTGCTACATTTTTGTAGAAGGCGTGGCTCAATGGCAGAGCTTTCGACTCCAGATCGAATGGTTGCAGGTTCGATTCCTGTCGTCTTCAATTTTTTGCTTCTTAAATCGTTTAATTTCATTTTAATTCCAAAATCTTTGATATCGGCATTACTCTCAGTGCTTCCGTGCTAATTTTGCAGATATGCTCTACTGAAAAGTCAAGTTCGCTTCATACAGCGCACAGCAATTTAATATTCCCTAACTCCAGAAAGACTGGTGAGGCGAGAAAAGGTAATTTTCAGTAAATCAAATAAAAGTAGTCGCAGAAATTACTTGTTTATTTTACAAAGTGTATTTACATGTATGGATATGCAATGTTGGCACTTGGCCGCAGGCCATGAAATGAAAGGGGTGCTGTCGAAGCTAAATCGTATCCCACCCGCCATAATCAACATTTTGATCTACTTTGCGAGCAATTGTATCGAAAATCTCATTCTCGAGCCAAAGACGGCGGGTAATATTGTCACATCTTATGGGATGCAAGAAATGAGCATGTCCCCGGCGCATAGTTTCGTCTGGTTCACCATGCAAATCCAGATATGGTGCTTCCGTAAATGTACCACGCTTATTTTTCGTGATAAGGAATAAATGGTTCCTGCGCGGTAAGATATATAGTCCATAATGTTTGTAGCATTCAGCCACATGTTTATTGCACTGGCCCTTATCATTCGATTCTATCAATGCCAGTTGAAAGGGGATAACTTGGCCACAGAAGAGACAAATAGCGGGGTCTACAGGGAAATCTTCAGTGCTGTCTCGGACATTGAAGAAGCAATCCAATCTAGGAGGGAGCTTGATGAGTTTGTAAATACCAGGGTACTCAATATTGCGCATAGTAATTTGCGAAAGATTGCCTAAACCACCAGAAATACGGAAATCATCAGTTTGGTTATCTGCCAATTGGATCAGCATTTCATCAAGAGTTGGTAAATTCAAAAATAAGCAGAGGCGTTCGTGTTCTGGTTTATCCTGCATAAATTTGAAATCATCTTCATCATATACACCAGCCAATCCGTGGATTACTAGCGAACAACGGCGCAAAAATATAGTTACATTTCGAGCCATCATACTGTACATCTCTTCAGGGTTACCCTTTACCATGGACAACAAGCTATTAGCAGTAGCTTTATTCTTAAGTTCGCCATAATTGGGAAGCTTCCAGTTTGGGTTGGCACGAAGGGCATAAAGATATTGACAAATGCACATGATATAACTCCACCGTAAAGCCATAGCAACACTCAAATTGTAAACAGGACAGGCCCAATACAAACAAGTAATAAAATGTTGCAGGGGATCAAAATTGACTGGATCTGAAGGAGTTGAGTCAATAAGATTGCTATTAATAGAGAAAGTTGTAACAGCTTCGAGATAGTGGGCCATAATTCTCAGGTTTTTCACGTTTTTTCCACTAAGCTGGTCTAAAACAATACCGCCAAACGGGCTAGAATTGGCCTTTCCACGCAAAGCGATCTCGATACAACGAATAGTATCGGCAAAAATAGGGTAAATTTTATCAACACTCATCTCTTCAGCTGCAATACCTGCGATTTCACCAATACGGGCAACCTGTTCAGACAACGCTTCTTTGAAACTAGAATTTTGCTCCTTCATTTGGTCTTTAAACTTGGGCACGATGAACTGGTCAACCACAAGTCGAAGCGAGTCGTTTTGGACAGTTTTACTATTTTGTTGGAAATTTTCAACAAAGTCAACTTCACGAGGCGTAATTTCGTTCAATATATCAGTGGCGGTTGCCGTATTGTTGTTCCAAATAATAGGCACGAATCCATTATTCAATGCTCTACACAAGGGACAAAGATATTCACCCCTTCGGCTATCCTCAGCAGGGAGGCGCATTAGTTGATCAGATCTTGTACGCTGGAATGCAATGTACTCGCGATAACAAGAGTAATGAACACCATGACCGCATCCGGAAATAAGGGAAATATCTTTATGGACCTTTTCTGAAGGATATGCTTTACCAACTGAGGTATCATCAGATTCATCAATATATTTCTTCCACCATTCATTGCCCTTTACTTCACGAACTCTCTCAGGTTCAGCAACATCTAATGAAGAACTGTTACCGCTGTAACCTTCTTCGGACCATTCTTCATCGAAATCCCGCACCACAGAAACATTACAAGTAAATGTCATTTGGCCAAATATAGAGTTCTCGTTATCTGGCATATGACACAATACACAATTTGATTTGGCAAATGACCATCCATTTCCATCCTCTTCAACGAGTTCTTCCTCATCATCCATTTCATCTTCAACTTGGTGTTGCTGGAATTCCATCTGCTGGCGACGCATTTCTTCCATAATTTTTAGCTTGGCCTGTTTACCAAGTTCCTTTTTATCATCAGGGCGGCCCTCCGGGACAGTATACTCAGTAACATCTTGGGCAGAAGTAGCATCCAACAAATCACATAATTTGCGAACCCGTACGTGAATTGAGGCCAACTGAGGAGTTCTGAGTATCTCTTGTAATAGTTGCAAAAAAGTGAAACCATCATTTTCAGCAACTATCCATTCCCGCAATGAATCAAACACACCATCATCAGCGACACTCTTCGATTTATCACGAATCAGATCGTCCTTAGCAGCCATAAGAAGTAGATAAAGAGCGGAGTTGAGAACAGTCTCAATATCAGCCTGGTTCTTTTGGCCAACACTACTAATAAGAGTTTTGAATAGATGTGAGATGAAGTTAGCAAACGAAACAGAGCGAGTAAATGCACCAAGATCTGCCCATGGGCCGTAAAGTTGTGGTAATGGAGCCAAATGGACTATATTTTCCGGAGCACATTTATGTATTTCCGATAGCCGTTTTGAAATCGCATTCTCGGCCTCTTCAATACGTGCAGATGAGAAATGTGTGTAGTGAGGGTTAAATTCTGTGAGTAGCTCGGGAAGAAGACTGTAAACACCCACATCATTTACTCCTTTGGGGGGTGAAAATTTAGCGCAAGCTTTCAAAACCAATTCAAACTCATCATCAGCAGTCATTGGCTCGGGAACATAGCGGCAAATATCGCTATAAGACATATCCATGAACGTCAAGGCTTGAATAACCTCTCTTTTGTAGTATTGACTATTGATAGTATCTTGGCTTTCATCTTGAAGATAGATTCTATCAGCAAGCAGGATATTTAGAGTATGCAAAAATTCCTCTAAAATATAAAACCGTTGATTCTCATCAAAGAACTTGGATTCGGTCCAATCGTCAAGATTCCACCGGCGTACTAACTGAATAAAAGCCGTATTAGTATCAAGTGTGACCAGTGCGACTTGTGCCATGAAAAGATCTTGAGCATAAGCAAGTTCACGCAGAGTATTTTCACGGTAGTGATGAAGTTGGCTGCGCATGGTATAACCATTGCGGACCCACAGACCAACACGAACTTGTGATAAGACGGCAATGCACTGAATGGGATGCTCAAATAATATGCTGCGGACAAATTGCTCATCAAACCCAAGCTGGCGAAGCTCTTCATTGCCGTCAAATAAGATTTCCTTCAAAGATTGAACGTCAGGCAAGTGGCAATTCTGCAACAGAAAAGATAAAAATGCATGCACAGGGTGATGAAAAGATACAATACCTTCTCCGGGGTCATAGTCACTAACGGTACATTGTACGCTCTGATTGGAATAGCTCGATGCACAATTGACTGATCCAATAACTTTATTCTGCGCCTTTGACATATACTGGAAAGCCCATCTGAGCAATATTTGAGCGACACAGGATATAGGCTGTTTGCTCTCCTCGAAGGTGCAGTCAAACGCACCGACTGCAACTCCTTGTCCAAGCTGCAGTACAAATGGAATTGTAGTAAACACAAAAACCCAGCCTTCGCTTTCAAATTCAATATGCTTGTCTGTTTGACGCTTTACAGGGCTGAGACCTTGACAAAGAGATAAAAAGTCCGCAACTTGAAGCAAAGTCCGTGGGTTTGCAGCAATAGACTTTTTGTTGCTATTTCTACTCAATAAAAATGCCATTTCATGGAATAATTGTCCAAATCTGCGGTTTCGAAGGATGGGAGAATCAGCATCAAGCTTCATTTTATCAGTTATGCATGAAAGAGGACCAATTTTCTGTAATGTCAACAAGGTGAAAAGAGAAGCAATATACTGGCTGAAATAAGGTCCTTGTAGTAGCTCAGTAGCGATAGAAGGAGTGGTAAACAGCTGCGTACTAAGGCTTTGTATACAGCTCACCTCCGGTTCTCTATCGAGTAGAACATACAATTCAGCAATTTGGGGATACATTTCAGCATATTCGAGGCCAAATATCATTTTATACTCATGGTCTGAGATCAACGCAGAGACGTACAAGTCCTGCAGGGTTTGGCGGCCCGATTTCCAGAAGCGAGGGTCAAAAAAGATGAGATACTTGAATCTACGATCAGTAGGGCTCAAATTAGAATCCTCTTCACTAGCCTCAACAGATTCAGCAGTACCAGGGTCTTGTACCCACAGATTACTGCGGGCAAGAGCGCTAAACGTCATGCCAGTGTTGTCAAAATCAAACATATCAGCAGCGTCAGTTTGAGAAGGGGCCGGAGGAGTGGAAACAAAATCGCAATCCTTTGCCCGATCATCCAGCCGCGGAATTTTACGACCATTGAGAGAAGAGTTATGCCAAAGAGGGTTTGGAAGTGTCATATCCATCGACATGGAGTTGTTGGCATTAAGATGAGCATTTCCACAGCGCCATGGGTCACAAAGGGCTTTTCCAACAATATTCCGAAGAGTAGATGCAGAGCCTTCACGTGGCCGGGCCCATGTCAGGTCCAAAAGCCAATGTATAATCTCGTCGGCCATTTCTTCTCGCATGTAGTCACGTACAGATCTAATTGTGACAGTGAATAAATTAATTCTTCGCTTGAGTTCTAGCAAATGGTCTAGGTTTGAGGATACCTTGATAATGCCGCGTCCATACGCATCGATACGACGAGCCACCATAATACCGAATTCTGCACTTTTTTCAGTGGCAAGTTGGATAGCCAGGGTAGCATCTAAAAATGATCTCCGCTCATCATTCCATAAACTTAAAACATAGCGTGAATCTCCAGGCACCTCGCGGCCGTATAGTGCGGGATCAAACTGGCTCTCATTAACATTTTTTATGATGTCGAGCGGCCGGTCCATGAACTGAACGCCCGAGTGCGAAGCACTCATCACGTCTAAAACAAAATCAAGAGCGGTTGCGACAGTTGATTCGAGGCTTTCTACAAGCTCTTGAGGAATCGAGCCAGCCTCGGCCTCCAGGTTTTGAGCCGCGCAGGTAAGTGGTACTTTCCAAGCCTCATCATCACCGCAATCGCAAATTCCCCCATCATCTCTGTGAGTGATTCTCATAAAAATATCGTGGCCAACGTGGTCTTCCGGACGATAACAATATTGGCACAAAACGCAGGTATCGTCCAACCCACAAGTTCCGCAACGGTACGCAGCCTCTCCTTGTCGTAGCCGCCTTACACAGGGCCTTCCGTCGTGAGATCTGCGAGGTTCACCAAGCCATTCAGCTGGTTTGGGGTTGAGGACATCAATATCATCAGCAAAGAGGTAGTTGATGTATTTATTATTAGCTGTCGCTTCAGTAAACAGTCTACGCCGCAACCCGGCGCGCATTGCTTTAACATGGCTGGTGTCGTACCCATATTCGTACGGACAAAGCGCTAGATACTGTCTTAATGAGGACATAGAGTTACGATCGGGCCTGGCAAGGGGTCTTAATCGAAGGTTCCATTATCGATAAAGAGGCTAGGAAAGTGCGCCATAGGACAGGTCAGTTTGTTTTTTCCGTTATTTTTATCCCATTTTTAGTAAATTTTAATATTGATTATATATATTGACCGCGGCGACTATTTCAGTATATTCCACCCGAGCAAGCCCGAACCCCTAAAACGCCTTTCTCTGTGAATCTCGTCAATGTTTTGAAAGTGGCAACCCACAATATTCAAGGCTAATTGACTTGAAACTACTCTTATATATCATCTGCAAACGGTTGGCTTTCCCCTTTGCTTCTCCAATTGATGGCGCGTCGATCCGCTGTAATGCACACTGCAAGGTAAATTGACCTGTAAATTTAAAGAGAACATCAAACAATAGTGAATGAAGAGGATTCAGAGCATTTAATAAAGCTCATGGGAATCTATTCTTGGTATGGTTTTCATTTTACTGTTTCTAAACGTAAATTGTATTTGGTGTATACATGGCAATCAACATGTATACATAAATGTAGTTAAATATGAAATCCGGCCACATGGATCGAGTAGCCCTATATATTGAATTGATGTACACTCTTGTCAATTGATTTATACTCTTGCAACAACAACAATCACATGTATGTTAACTCCCCATCGCTCAAGCTCCCTGGCCCTTTCGGCAAATCTCGAAGAATCTCTTAAAAAAACGAGCTCCAAGCTTGAAACTGCCATGATTGAATTGAAGAACGTAAAGGAGCAGCGTGACTGGGCTCAGCGCCAACTTGACAAACTGAAGACTACCGTCAAAAACCAAGCCAATCTCCTTCAGGAAAAGGGGCGAATTGCTACAGACGAAAGACTTAAAAATATTCAACAAGATAAGTTGCTGAAATCGAATATGCTTAACCTGCAACAACAGCTCAAAAAGCAGGCAATGGCCCTGCGAGCCAACGAGCACAAGATAAATGAGCTAAACGCTGCATTGAGAAGAAGCCCAGGAAAAGCCCCAAAAGGAACACGCCAGCCACTATTAAAAGAGCCTGCTGTTAAGCCCACATTTACGAAAATGTATGACCCGACCTTCTGTATGACAAGCTCCATCCTTACAAAAACGTTTGAGCTTGCAGATGCCGAAAACCAAGCAGATAAGTATCTACATCAGATTTCTGAGATCGAAAATGCTGAAACCCAGCGGCGCATTCTTGCACTTTCTCAAAAGCTCACTCATATTGCTAAACTCGAGGATAATGGCGAAACTCCTCTAGAGCATCTAGAGCGTGTCTCTGGCCATATTGTGCAAATGTATTCAACGACTGGAAAGTTGATTACCGAGGAAGAATTCAATGATCTATATGCTACTCTCAAGTCCACTCAATCCGAGCTCGAGCTCGTCACTGAAGAACGGCAGAAGAATTCTGAGTTGCTTGATCAAGTCCTGGCTTATTCTCGAGAATTTTTAGAACGCGAAAATAATTTGGTGTAGCAGAGTTCCGATAAATGTATATTATAGTTTGTAACATGTAGTTTTCGCCAATAAAAGTCCACGTAGAGCTCGTGTCTCGATGTACTCCTCATGGGAGAATAAAAATGTACATTGGTACTGGGTAACGGCCCCCACACTACACTCTGAGACGGTTGACTGATACTGATATAAACCTAACTAATACTTTCTCATTTATCTTTTCATATCTAGTTTGATAAATATGCCGCCAGTGTTGATAATGTAGATGTGAGGCTATGTGAGGTTGCATAGAAATGCATCCATGCGTTTACCATTTCCGACAATACGATCACTATTCCCCGGAGAACTTTATATTAATCAAGAACATAATAGGAGCTTATCTTCTTTAAGGTTGAGACAACATCGTGAGTGTCTCTCCGTGCAATAGAAGGAGGTAGAAAGGTACCACAAATGTAAACTAGACCCCAACCATGTCAACAAATTCAAATCTGAGTAGTTACTGGCAGATAGAAACGGGTGTAAATGCCACATGGATTTCTATTGCTAAAATATTCGGAGAATTTGCGACCTGGGGATCTATTCACGGATGGCCTAAACCTATGTAAATGGCAAATAACTACGCAAGGTATAAATAGACAATTTGTAGCAAAATATATAATTACGATGATTTTAGGAATTTCTTGACGCAAAGGGCAGCCAGTCATGGCCTTAACATCATCACTCCCATACCCCAATCGTACAAATTACCCTTCATACCTATCTTCAGCAAGAATTTTGCGATATCATGATCAGAGAAGCCAAGCTCGTCGAGCCCTTCGTATGGAATACCATTGTAGAGGCAAATCTGTATGTGGTATGGTTCAAACGCTTTGTCCCCCAGAAGCTTCTTGGCTATAGGCGGGGCTCTATCTGGATGGAGGACGAGGCGGAGATTTGGCTTCTCCAAGGGAACAGCCTCTTGAGTAGGGGTGTGAATTGGCCCTTACCACGTAATATTCTGAGTACATCTACTGATGGAACCTATATAATGCTTTGAGATCGTTGTAGATCCTTTTAAAGAGGGAAGTTTGGTTAAACCAAAGAAGTCCTCCAAACTCACACGCGGCGACCGCCACTCGCAAGTGCTCCTTAATAACTTCGAGTATATCACTTTGTATTCGGAATTTCATATCTCTACCGACTATAGACCTATGAACTGGTCTATTTTCCTTCAACTTCGTCAAGTTATCATATCGCAAGTACACGATAATATCAATCATGAATTGAGTCACAGATGGACCAATATTGGTTCTCCAGCCCTGAATGCTGCCGAGAGGATGACCAGAGCCACTTCCCCTGCCTCTATGAGCAAGTATAGAAGACAATAAGTCGTCGTCACCCTGTCTATTGTGCACTCCACCCAGCTGCTGAGTTATAAGTGCCTGGGAAAGGACTCTTTCTCTTATGCCTCTCCTTTTTTGAGATAGATCACTCACGCGCATGTGGCTCATCATATTTTGCACCGGCACCAGAGCTGAGACCGTCCTGAACTTCAGACCGGACTAAAACGCATACTCTAAGCGCTCGCAGAGAAATGATCTAAACTTTATATTCAATAATTGCCAAACTAGATATGTCTATGTGCCTATCCATCTCTCGTAATGTCCACTGCGACGAGTGAAAGCAATACTATTCAGTATTTCCTAGCAATGTAATTTACAATATAATGAAGTAAACCAAGTGTATGCTCAGCTCCACGCTCCTACCAATCACCAGTGAATATTGGGAACCTGGCACAGATCGAGTCGCCTGAGGGGAGTATCTAGGCCTATTCTAGGAATATTTTAGGTCCAAAATATTACTTCATTCAATTAACAAGTAGAGAACTCGAGAAATAGGCTTTTTTTGGCCTTTTTTTTCTTTTTCTTAATTCTTTATTTATACCAATTTAGTGAACTATATAGCGCCCACTCGCGCTTTTTTTTTTTGTTCATAGTTCACTATCTAGATATGTCTGGGCCTCAATTCCTGGCCTTTGTTAACACTTAGGGAGTTACCCGTCTATATATATGGCGTGAATGCGCGCATCAGCAGCTGGTGCTATTTTTTTTTTTTCTCTTAATTATCTTTACTATACCGTTATACTGGACGCTTTTTTTTTTTTTTTTTAGTTTTTTTTTTTTACAAGTTTATATTAATGGCTTAATATACGAGGGTTTATAACTTGCCCTCCCGA
>JAKTWR010000102.1:0-14491 GCA_030582415.1 Wickerhamiella vanderwaltii | reverse complement strand
TCTCGGAAGGCATTGGAGGCCCGCCCTGTTCTATATATTGGGGCCGAAGCAGTGTTTCGAATAAGTAAGGATTTTTTCTCATTGAGTTTGGAACGGGATGCTGAACAGTATCTTCGAATTAATATTTTTTTTTTTTTCTGTTAGTCTTTATTATCTACAAGTTTATATTAATGGCTTAATATACGAGTTTTTTTTTTTTTTTCCTTAATTCTTTATTTATACCAATTTAGTGAACTATATAGCGCCCACTATGGGACAAAAAAGATGAGGCACTTGAGTCTGTACGAGGGTTATATTTCATAACATTGTGGCAACCTGTGGCAAATATGCAATGGGAAACCCCGTTTTAGAAGCGGTCCCTTGGCCCAGTTGGTTAAGGCGTCGTGCTAATAACGCGAAGATCAGCAGTTCGATCCTGCTAGGGACCATCTAGATTTTTTGGATGGCACGAGACCTTGATATATCTTGAATAAATTATTTAAAATAGAAAACATACAGCAGAGACTCTTCGCAGTCCTTTATACTCCTTTTTTGTACTTTTGATAGACTCGAACTGGTTCTCTCTTTTCTCCGCTTAACTGAATTATTTGAGAACGTTCCTGGTTCAATGGCAAAGCATTCACGCACCGCAGACCTTGCCCCGCACCCAATTCTCAACGTGCAAACACTCAGAAAGAATTTATTCAATTTCACGGCCCTTAGTCCTTACGTGGAAAAACGCCAAACGTGCTCGCTTGATATTCCTTTGGACCCACTATGACTTATGTAGAGCTAATAAAATGGCCAGCCTTAAGCTGTGCTGAAGACCTTAATGTCTTAAATAAATTATTTCAAAAGCAAAATCGTGAAAATGAATGTCTATACAGATGTGGACGCATAATATCATTTAAAATCGATAGGGCGCTCATCCTCAATTCACAATCATTTGATATATTGGCCAATTCAAGGCCATGCATTCACGATTAACTACTGTATTCTAACGACTCTATCTAACAAGGATATCTTTTCAGTCGGGTAGCGAACTCCTCTACAAGGGCCTGTGAAAATCCGGGAAACTCCACATCAAGGGTAGCAATCACCCGGTGAACCCTTTCAATCTTCAATTTAGCCTCGTTCTTTCGGGACCGCTTTTCGACGTTTATAAAGGCGGGATTAATATAAACGTTGAATGCCTTAGATAAAGCAGCCTGAATTACACCTCTTGAATTTAAGTTTTCGACTACGGGGCTCTTCAGCTGCGACTGTCGTCTGACATTAAGCCGGGCCGGAGAGGCAACACCCAGAGGAGGGACAAGACCACAAGCGTCATTGTGCGCTCTTTGACGAAGATTATCCGGAGAACTGTCCGGAGAATGGCGAATGTGACGAACAACAGTAGGAGACATCGGTGCGGGTTGTGGACTTTCAAATTCCCAGTCCTGGTTGGCATTAAGCTCGGGTGTATTAGGATCAGCAGTTGGGTGAACTAGGATACCAGCACCAGGATGACTAGGCACTGATTGCCGCGCGCGAATTAATTCGTTCACAAATTGGATGAAACTTTGTGGTGGGCTCCTGACTTGAAACCAACGACTTTCGAGTAAGCTACTTGCACTTGGTCGCTTTTTTGGATCCTTCAGTAGACACATACCTACTGTCTCAACATAGGAAGAGCTCAGTAGCGCTACTTGGCCCTTGTTCCATCGTCCTAGGACAGGGGGATCACCGTCTGCAATTCTCATCATGGCCTTTGTTGGAGGTAAATGAGAGTGGGGGATCTTTCCAGTGACCAATTCAATAGCAACAATACCGGCAGACCAAATATCTACAGCGGAACCATAGCGACTATGGGATATTATTTCTGGAGCCATCCAGTATGGAGTGCCCATAAACGTACCACGCTCAGGTACTGAGGCAGATATTTGAGAGCTAACACCAAGATCTGCAATCTTCACTTGATATGAGCTAGTGATGAGAATGTTTGCGGACTTGATGTCACGATGAATGACGGCATGGCCGTGGATATACTCAAGGCCAAGCAAGAGCTGCTTAAACACAAACTGTGCCGAATCTTCGGGTAAAAGGCCACACGATTTAAGCAAATCAAAGCATGATCCTGCAGCGCAGAACTCCATACACATCCATAGTTTGCTGTCATTGATCTTTACGTCTAGCAATTGGGTAACATAGGGACTCTGTAAAGAACGAAGCAATTTCACTTCCAACATAATATCATCAACATTACAGTCCGTGTCAAGATCAACCATTTTGATAGCAATTAGCTGGCCAGACGAATCCAGGGCTTTGACAACCTGACCAAATGATCCCTTTCCTAGCACTTCAAGTAGTCGATAGTCACCCATTGTTTAATTTGTTTTAGCAATTTTATTGGTTTCTTCTAGGAATTAGCAATATGGACAAAGGATGTGAGAGGGAAATGTTGTAATTTATAGAGCAGTTTACATGCTAGCTAAAAAGTACAACATGTGCGCATGTTGATATGAATTGGCTCACCCTAAAGGGAATTTATGGCTTTAACAGCTGCTTCAGCAACCGGAGTAGCACTTGCGGGGTTTGAACCAGTAATAATGCGACCATCTATAACAACAGTAGGTCCGAGTGGCTCCTTTGGCTCGACCCAAATCGCACCAGACCCAACAACGATATCATGGGTGAGCCTTTTCTTATGGTAGTTTAGGGCCTCTTCAAGCTTAAAAATCTTCTCACCAACATTTGGGAATCCAGTAACTTTCTTTCCTGAAGCAATATGCTTTCCGTTGATATCTTTCACGAAGCCCAATAGCACCGGTCCATGGCACACGGCAGTAGCGAGACCACCATCAGAATAGACGTTGGCGAAAAATTTGTAGAGGTTAGGAGTATTGCCATCAAAGTCATAAATCGTACCGTGACCACCAGCTGCAAATGCAATTCCAAAATCTTTGGAATCAACATCGGTGACACTTTTGATTTCAGACGTGAACTTGTTAAAGGGATGTGACTTGTCCCTGAGAACAGCAAGCTCCTGGGGAGCGGCAGCACCTTCGGAGATTGAGTGCTGATCCCAACCAAATTTACCATCCTCGGAGATCAATTGGACCTCGAATCCAGCAGCGGTGAACGCCTTCCAGGGATGAAAAACCTCGGAGAAATACGCGCCAGTGTTGAAGCCATCTAAGTAAAACGGGCCACTATAATCAGTAACAGCAATAGCAACAGATTTCGGTTGAGTCATAAGTCGGGAAGTAGGTGTACTCCCCGTCTTTATTAATCGTGCTCATGCGTGTGGATGATTCGCTTAAGCGTACAATGCAGGCGATTCTTGGCCAATATCCCGTGACCAATCATGGCCAAACCCTATGATAATTAACGGTACAAGAATTACTGTGCCCTTGATGCGTACTTTCAGTTTGTAGTTGATGGCAGTAAGACAGCCAGTGTATGTGACTTCAAGAGGACCTGTGATTAGATTGTTGGCAGCCCCCGGTTTGTAATTGAAGTTGATAGTTGCAGCATTGTCGATCCACTCGCATAGCACTTTAATCTTGGCCGATTTGATAACCTGTACACTGGAAGGATAATTCAAGCACTTTAGCGGTTTCTGGGACCAATGTACCGACCGAACAATCTCATACTCAATTTCATTTATTTCAGGAGGCTCCGACAGGCGCCTGCGACTATTCTGTACAAAGTATACCTGCACAATGGCCATCCCCAGCTCGGCAGGGATGCCTGAATGAACACATATTTGTGATTTTAGCAACAAGTGACCCGTATTTCTCTGCATCCAATTGCGCAATGGTTCGTATGCGATGACAGGGCTTGGACAAGCGGCTGCGGCAACACAACCGGAGTAATTTGCACTGAAATTCAGGTACCTAATATTGGGGTATTTAAATTGGTCGATGATTATACTGACTGTGTAGCTTGAGTCACACCGTAGTGACCCATTGAGCGCAGTTGTCGATCTCACCGACGGGGGAAGAGTATTGTGACCAAGTCCACACTTGCAACTATCGAACCAATCTTTGTCTGGGAACCGAAGGCTAAATGGAAAAGTGTATAAATACCCTTTAAACATTGGCGTTCCCAGTTCTAGGTATGAATCGACGATTACTCTTTCTAGGTACCGAGGAGCTGCTTCGCCGTACTTGCCGCTTCGCTCACGGCATTTTAAAAGAATGTGCGCATCTTTTGGCGTAAAGTTGTTCCTGGGGGACAACCTAATTGAGCCCTGTAGAAAGGTTCCAAAAGTACAGTTATTATCTGCCAATATGACCTCAATGAATGGTTTGGAGCCGCGAGGTGCAATTGTATCAAACGGCAAAACTTTGTAGCTTGGGGTGGGATCACTGCGATGCATAGCAGGATAACGCGTCGCAGTAGTAGGTAATGGCTGGCCACTTCTGTTTTGAGCGTGTCTTTATTCTATTCTTTTGTGACCTATCACCGTTGCCATTGAGACAATGCGCGCACGCACACCCGCTCACCCCCACACTATGTACAGCAAAATAAACAATGACAATATCTACATTCTATATAAACCATTAATCCATATCCATATCCTCGGCAGCATCTGCGCCGCTCTTAGCTTCAGCCTCTTTAGCAGCAGCCTCACGAGCAGCCTTGTCGGCCTGCAACTTAGCAGCCATCTTCTGCTGTTGCTCGGCCTCCTTAGCAGCAACCTTAGCTTGGCGTTCCTCTTCGAGCTTGTTGTTGTAACGGCCCTTGATAAGGTTACCAATGCTAGACAATTCCTCATAACGAGCAACGTATTGACCCTTGGTGGCATCCTCACCTTCGCCATAGAGCCATTCCTCGGCCTCCATAGCGCGCTCAAGCAAGGTAGCCTTCTCATCACCCTGAGCAAACTCGGCGTACTTACCGTCAAGCTTGTCACGGATGTCATAGATGTACTCCTCAAGAGCGTTTTTACGGTCCTCAGTGTCAGCAACGAGCT
This sequence comes from Wickerhamiella vanderwaltii, assembly GCA_030582415.1. Classification (NCBI taxonomy): domain Eukaryota; kingdom Fungi; phylum Ascomycota; class Dipodascomycetes; order Dipodascales; family Trichomonascaceae; genus Wickerhamiella; species Wickerhamiella vanderwaltii. Next base: position 9,552 of record JAKTWR010000102.1, on the reverse strand, counting down.
TGTCTTCAGCGGTCATCTGAGCCTCCTTCTCCATAAACTCTTCGACAGACTTCTGGCTAAGACCTGCTCCGTGGTGCACAATCTCAAGGTCCTGCTTCTTGACCCACTTCTTAACGGTCTGAGTGGTGGGCTCAGAGTCGGCGTCCTTAGCAGGAACAACCTCTTCAACATCCTCCTCCTCAGCAGTGTAGGCAGATTCGATGGTGCAGAGACCAGAGGGGTCCTGGCGGAGCTTGAGCTTGACAGCAACCTCACGGTTAGGAACGCCCTTGATATCCCAAGAACCAATGACATCAGAAGTAATACCCTCAGGCATGTTCTCCTTATCAGTGTAAGTAGCCTTAACGGCAAAGTCAGCACTGCGGTGCAAAGTGATCATCTTAGTGCTGGGGAAGTGGCTGCCCTTGGGGAAGACTTCAAGGGAGCTAAGGTCCTCGCTGGGGAGTTTCTCCCAAGAGTAGGTGACAGAAGTGTTATTGATGTCCTCAAACTTGAATGCACGAACACGAACGGTGGGGCTGAAAGCAGCACACAAGAAAGTAGCACCACGGGCAACAGCTTCATCAGCGTTCATGGTTGTGCTAAGCTGCTTGCCATCAAAAGCCTTGGTGAGCTCCTCCTTGACACTGGGGACACGAGAAGAACCACCAATGATCTCAACAGCGTCAAGGTCGGCGGCGCTAAGGCCAGCTTGCTCAAGAGCAGCGTGCACGGGACCCTTGATGTTGGCCAAAGCGGGCTTGAGGTACTCTTCAAGCTCTTCACGGGTGATAGTGGCAGAGACATCAATATCCTCCATCAAGGACTCAACCGAGAAGACGGCGCTAGTGTTGGCACTCAAAATCTTCTTGGTCTTCTCGACCTGGGCAAAGACACGGGACCAAGCCTTGGGGTTAGTAGCAATGTCGATCTTGTACTTGTCCTGGAAAACCTTGCGGAAGTGGTTGACAAGAGCTAAATCAATGTTGCGACCACCGAAGCTAGCATCAGTAGCAGTAGCCAAGACCTTGGCCTCACCCTTTTTGAAGGCAATAATGGAGACAGTGTAGTCAGAAGCACCGATGTCGACAATAGCAACCTTACGGGCAGGCTGCTCACCTTCGGGCAAGTCAGTCTTGAAGACACCGTAGCCAACAGCGGCGGCGGTAGTATCATTGATAATGCGCACGGGGTTAAGGCCAGCAATAACGGCGGCATCGGCAACGGCCTGGCGATGGGCGTCGCTGAGGTAGGCAGGGACGGAAATCACAACATCATTGATGTGACCCTTGGTGTCCTGGACCAAAGTGTGTTTAAGCTTACCAAAGTACATGGCAGCCAACTGAGTAAAGGTGAACTCTTGTTGCTTGCCAAGGTACTGGACCTTGACACCAGCATCACCATCAACGGGCAAAAGCTGGGCGACATTGTACTGCTTCTCGACCTCAAGGGCAGGATCATCTCCGTTGCGGCCTACAAGGCGTTTAAGACTGCCAATAGTATTTTTGAGATTGGAAGTTTCTTGTGATTTGGCAGATTCACCAAGGAAACGGCTTCTGGGGCCAAATGCGACAAGCGAAGGAGTCGCACGGTTGGATACTTCGTTTACGACAATATCGATACCACGGTTACGGGCAACACCCAAAACGGACGAGGCATTACCGAAATCAATACCAACAGGAATGCTAACGCTCATTATAGAATTTTTCAAGTCAGGGACTTTAGTGGTTATATAAGAGATCGGGTCACGTGTAGCATGAAAAATCTCGAAGGTTCGGGGTTGGTCCATCCAACAGGCGACTATAAAACTAATGTCATCGTAGCTATGTTTCATGTACTCTACAGTAGTTTTTAGGACGTGGACGCTACAGATTTGTTTGGACCCTGATCCACTTCAACAGTGTTGGGACTAAAAACGCTCAGCTGATCTCGCGAGGTCTCAGACCTTTCTGTAAGACCTGTAGAATGAACGCCCTAACTGCAATGTATGCAAATTTAAAGAGTAAACCAGTTTACCCAATTTTTTTTTTTAGTATTTAGCATTTCTCAAGTCTCGTATTTTGAGTAGGTTATCGGTGAGCTACCCCCTATGCAGCGAGCATTCTCAGCGTGGAAAATCCATCGGAATAGGCCAATTGAGTAGCCACATTGACAATTTCTTCGGCATCACCCTTTTCACGCTCGAGCTTCAGCAGCTTGGCCAAGAGCTGCTCTTCGTCTTCCTTAAGAACTCCCAGGCCATACAAGTACACCAGCAAATGGAAATCAGCCATATTGTCACTGTTAAATCCAGTCTTGATCTCTAGCTGCTCTTCGAGCTGTGATGGCGTTTGGACGCGCAGGGCAGGACGGTTTTCAATCGCAAACTTGTTGATCACAGTAGCCTGTGTCTCAGAGAAACCATGGGACAGCGATACCAGTAAATAGTCAGTAGGGAACGATGGCTTACCCTGCTTTTGGACGGCATTTCCATATTTGTCGATCTGCTTATAGGTCACATCAGGCACGTAAAGAGTAGGGGTACGGGGCTTGACGCGCACAATGCTTGGGTTAACGCTTGGCTCAACGATCTTGGCACCGACCAGGGACTCTGCTGATGCAGACATTTGGTAGCAGGCAACGTCGATCTGCTGCTCTGTATTTCCAGAAATAACGCATGTCACAAACTTGGATGAAAAAGTGCCCGACACAGCGGCACTGCACTTATTGGGAAAGTTACGCTGTAGGTTTGCACTAAACAACACCTCCTGAGATGATAAGAAATATGATTTCGCATGGCGCTTGCACAGAACCGTTCCATCGTCATTGCCGGCATCCACAATGTCGGTCCAAAGTACGCCCACCGGCTCGAGTCCCAGCGCTCCTGCTGCCTTGGACACCGAAGGCGGAATATCAAACTGCGACAATGCAATACCATCGAGCGAATCAGCCTGTTCGGGCTCCCAAATAGCGTGTACAACCGCCTTGACACCGAGTGGCACCTCTGGGTACTCTTCATACTTTCCAATCATAAACCCAAAGCGCTGAGAATTTGTTTGACGCCAATAATCCACGACATTGTTGATAACCAAAGAGTGGGCAAACTCAACATGGTCGACAACACGGAACTTTTGTAGTTGTAGCGATACCGGCTGGGGCTGGCATGCAGAGCAGATAGATGCGGGAAAAGGCGGGTGGTTTTTACATGACTTGACGCCGTAGTAAGGCGCCTCAAGTTTTTTGTTTCCTTGATCCTTAAGGCGCCTTATTTCCGACCATAGACTGCGATGCTTAATCCCATGATCAACACGGTACTTCTCGTCGTACGGCTCGAGGGGCTGGCAGTATTCACACATACCACGGTCATCATGGCGGCAAAGCTTCGAGCGCTGCCGGGGGATCTTACCGTCCTGGCTCGCCAGTGCAATGTCGACGGCGGCCATTTTAGGGCCCGCAGTCGTAGCAGCGACATTCGCCGCCGCATTGAGCTCAAAGAATAGCAAGTCTCCATGCTTGAGACCCAATTCACCGACGGGCTTGCTCCATGACTCGTCGGCGCCGTTGAGCGGCTTATTTGGCGCCGAAGCGAACTTGAGCGCCGCCGCATTGCCGCCACCGCCAGGCAATTGCGCGGCCAGTAATATGACTGCTTCATTAAATGTTTGCTGGGGGTCTACATTAACCCGGTACATACCCTGAGGCCCACGGAATCGAAGAATCATTTTTTTCTTCCACGTTTGGTTTGTTTAAAGGTAATGGTGGGGGAGGGGGTGTTGCGTCGTGGCTTTACAAAACCGAAGGGACCCAGATCCCTGCTGACTATGCCCGACAACTACTATGCAACAGGCCGCGGCGGCTGGGGTAACGTGCGCAAGGGCGACCCCAACGACGCGCAAGAAGTTTACGAACCGACCGACCAGCCCGAGAAGAAGACGGTAAGCACCGGTCGCGGCGGTGCCGGAAACATCCGCGCCAAGGTCGACGACGATGCACCGTTGTCTCCCAGCGTCAGCGCAAAGAGCAACAATATAATGCCGATTGCGAGTCCCACGATCGGCCGCGGTGGCTACGGAAACGTCAAAGCCGGCCAATCTAGTGCTGCCGGCCTGTTTGCCAAGGCCAAGGATTTGTTCAAGAAAGAATAGACCTTAATGCTTTTGTTTGCCTGCACATGCAAAACCAACGCAACGTTTATGTCTCGCTTGCCCTGCTGAGTCATGTTGGGAGGATGTTCCCCAGAATATGCTGCTTATTTTTTGAAAACATGTGCTCCTCCTCCTCCCTATTACCCGATCAAGTATTTCTCCCATTTCTATGTAGCAAGTATAACAAATTTAATTTATAATGACCTGGGCCCCGCACCTTATCCTTCTCCTTGATATGACCGATGTGCCCAGGATCCGCTCTACCTATTACCGGAAGCTCGTGCGTAATCTCCGCCGCCTGCGACACAGAACTGTGCGTGCACCCTCAAAGTATCGGCTCTTGAATTCACTTTCATACATGCGAATTGGAAAGCTGATTTTTGGCCTACCAATATCTCGCCTGCGGCCTCGTCGGCGTCGCGTTTACCTACGGCTCAAGTTTTGAGCGTCCCTTGAGCCGCCATTCCTCTCCGTGTAGTAGTCATCTCATCGCACACCTTCCTCGACACACACACAAAAACAGAGACGGACGGACCTTTGTACCACTGCGAGCATCTGTGTAATTTGCAAATATTGTCGGCAAATAAATGACGTTTCCCGTAAAACTTAAATTTAATGAACTACACGCAGAGTATGCCATGAGCCTCGGTGATCCCGAAGTGCCATTCAACGCGGTCATCTCTGGAGCAGATGCAGGAACCGCAGAGAATGTTCCCCGCGACGATGATCATAAACTATTCTCCCGCTGCCGCGATCCACCGAGCCGCAGTACCACCGCGACACGTCCCCTCCACATTGGAGACTCGGCCATCCCTACCCAATACTCATCGCCCTACCCACTCGACTTTAATATTATCTGCGTGTGCGAGTTCTGCCTTAAATATATGGCTAATGATTATTCTGCTCGACGCCATAGCCTCAAATGCCCGTGGAAAACCCCCCCTGGCACCGAGATTTATCGTGATGGTGACTGGAGTATCTGGGAAGTAGATGGGGCCGAATTCCGCACTTTTTGCCAAAACCTTTGTTTGTTGGCCAAACTTTTTCTCGAGAGTAAGACCCTTTATTACGATGTGGACCCGTTTAATTTTTATGTTCTCACAAAGCTTTCCCCCAAAGGCGCGAGGATCGTTGGATACTTTTCAAAACAAAAACTTTACTGTGGTCCTCAGCAACAACCTGGACAACCAACTAACAACGTGAGTTGCATCATGGTTTTGCCCATCAAGGAGTACCGTGGAATTGGCCAGTTCCTCATTTCTTTTTCTTATTTATTGACCCGCATTCAAGGCGTCACTGGCTCTCCCGAGAAACCGTTATCAAGCCTCGGAGCCAAATCCTACGAGACGTACTGGAAATACATTTTGGCGAAGTTCTTTCTACTGCACTCACAACCCAACGTCTCAATTGCCGCAATTAGCAACGTTACTCGCCTTACTTTAAACGACACTATTTATGGCCTTGAAATTCTTGGTTGGTTTAAACATGGTAGCATTGAGGTTGACAGAGAAATTGCTCGTGTTATTGTTGAAAAATGGGAAAAACAGCAGGCCCTCGTGTTGAAGGAAGATTGCTTAATGTGGTGCGTGTAGCACCATGTAGACATCTCTATTTTTTTCATTTAGAGGCGCAATCAACAAATCTATCACTATGTCTGTTGACGAGTGAACTCTCTATTGTAAGGCTGCAGTAATCTCATGTGCAGTAATGCAACATTGATCTCATGGTCTCCCAGTAACCACACTATTACCTGATTCATGACGAAGCATTGATAAAACCACCATAGCCCATAGTACCAACAACGATTCAACTTGTAACATAAATTTCCAACTACATGGAAGATGCAACAGTCCTGCAGGAGATGCAATACCGTAACTCATACATAACAACTGATCTATCCAAAGCTACTAAGGTTCTAACATATGTCTATTTATCCGTACATAAAATATATCGTCTCTGTGATAACGAACTTCTTTTTTTTTTGATCTATTTTATTTACGAGCTCTAGCCGTTTGAACAATTCTGGCAAGGGCGCCATCGGCTCTTTTTTCTTTTCACCCTTCCTATCGGTTTTTAACCCGTTGATTTCTGGTTATGGAGCTTTTCTAGAATCTTTTATTCCTCTATGATAGGGGTAGTTCTCACAACGATTGGAACTGCATCTAACTACATTGGGCCGTTACATGGCACACACCTCGCTCAAATTCACTCAGTACGCTAGAAAAGCAATGGGAAAATTAGTAGAAAAAATAGAATTCAATTAAATTAGACAAAATATTAGACAGAGTGTAGGATATATAAAAACAAAACCTGCGATCAAATTTCAAAACACTGCGACAAGAACAAACAAGATAGCAGCTACAGATGGCACAGTAATGGAAGCCTTGTTAGCCAAAGGAGTTTCTGATGAACTACCAGAAGAGCCTACAGACTCAGAGGCAGGGGCAGAGGGAGTGCTCGAAGCACTAGATGTCTCACTGAACGCGGAGCTAGCTGTATCGCTACCAGAGTTTTGTTGGGTATTAGCGTTGCTTGGACTGGTAGCAGATTCAGAGCCGCTTTGTGCAGGTGTGTTGCTAGCTGGCACGGTTGCAGCGGGAGATACAGTTCTGTTGAAACCATTGAAGTCAGTAGCCGCAGAAGAGAAAGTGCCCGTGGGAGTAGCAGCAGCAGAACTCTCAGAGTTAGCAGAGACCGAAACACTGGCGCTGGATGCAGATCTGGAAGAGCTGAGTGAGTGCGCAGCTCCAGGGGTAGTAGTGTACACAATTGTACTAGCAGGACAAGGCACAGTTACAGTGGTTTCCTCGGTGACGGTATAAACAGAACCACCCGGTGCAGTAAAGCTGGTAGCACCGGGGCAGTACGTGGTAAAGTCCGTAACAATCTCAGTGACCGTGGTCGCTTGTGGAGCCAAGGTAGTGTAAGTAGAAGTGAATGCCGGGCAAGGAACGGTGACAGTAGAAGCCTCATTAACAGTATAAACCGAGCCGCCCGGAGCAGTGAAGCTAGTAGCACTGGGGCAGTACGTAGTGTATTCCGTAACAACCTCAGTAACTGTTGTTGGAGTAGCCGTGTATACAAAAGTACTGGTAGGGCACGGTACAGTGAGTGTAGTAGGCTCCGTAACTGTATACGTTGTTCCACCTGGTGCAACAAAAGTAGTAGGGCCGGGGCAGTAGGTAGTGGTCTCAGTGATAACCTCCGTGATAGTACTAGCATCAGCAGTCTTGACGCTCATGCTTGAGGACAATGGAGCGGAGCTTCTAGTGGCAAGAATCGTAGTAGGTAGACTCATACTCTCAATATTTGTGGACTTCGCTACAGCGCTTGATTCTGTGTTGGAAGAGATACCCTGGCTGTTACCAGTGCGAGTGGCAGGCTCCGAAGTCGACGCAATGCCGCTAGTACCAGCCGAAGAAGAGGTATCCATGTCAGTGCATGTAGGGCAAATAGAGCTAGAAACAGAAGACTCAGTACCTGTGCATGTCGGGCAAGGACTAGAGCTAGACGACACAGAAGGCATTGATGCACTACCAGAGGAAGTGATTGTGGCGAAGGAAGAGTCGGGTGCACTTGGGGCGGTGGAATCCGTGCAGGTTGGGCACAACGTAGATGTAGCGGTAGAGTCTGTGCAAGTGGGGCACAACGTGGATGTGGACTGTGTGCAAGTGGGACACGATGTGGGAGTAGTTACAGATTCTGTGCAAGTAGGACACGGTGTAGAGATAGATTCTGTACAAGTAGGACACAAGGTGGAAGTAGATACAGATTCAGTTTCCGTACAAGTGGGGCATAGCATGGATGTGGTGGAGGTTATAGAAGCGGAAGAATCCGTCACTGGAACCGAACTGGTACTGTTTACAAACGAACTAGGAGCCGAGCTCGTCGAATTCGGAGATTTGGTGGTACTTGCAGGACCCGAACTACTGCTAGTCACAGTAGTGGTAGTAGGAACAGAGCTGGTGGTATTAACGAAGCTAGATGTGTTCACAGAAGTAGTAGGCACAGAGCTAGTAGTATTAGCGAAGCTAGTTGTGTTCACAGTAGTGGTAGTAGGAACAGAGCTGGTGGTATTAACGAAGCTAGTCGTGTTCACAGAGGTAGTAGGCACAGAGCTGGTAGTATTAGCGAAGCTAGTTGTGTTCACAGCAGTGGTAGGCACAGAGCTGGTAGTACTGTTCATCTGGTCACAGTACGGTAGGGTTGTAGTGCTGTTCACAGAAGTAGTAGGCACAGAGCTGGTAGTATTAGCGAAGCTAGTTGTGTTCACAGTAGTGGTAGTAGGAACAGAGCTGGTGGTATTAACGAAGCTAGTCGTGTTCACAGTACTGGTAGTAGGAACAGAGCTGGTGGTATTAACGAAGCTAGTCGTGTTCACAGAGGTAGTAGGCACAGAGCTGGTAGTATTGGCGAAGCTAGTCGTGTTCAGAGTACTGGTAGTAGGAACAGAGCTAGTAGTATTAGCGAAGCTAGTCGTGTTCACAGAAGTAGTAGGCACAGAGCTGGTAGTATTAGCGAAGCTAGTCGTGTTCACAGTACTGGTAGTAGGAACAGAGCTAGTAGTATTAGCGAAGCTGGTGGTGTTCACAGTACTGGTAGTAGGAACAGAGCTGCTAGTATTAGCGAAGCTAGTCGTGTTCACAGAAGTAGTAGGAACAGAGCTGGTAGTATTGGCGAAGCTGGTGGTGTTCACAGTAGTGGTAGTAGGAACAGAGCTGGTGGTATTAACGAAGCTAGATGTGTTCACAGAAGTAGTAGGCACAGAGCTGGTAGTATTAGCGAAGCTAGTCGTGTTCACAGTACTGGTAGTAGGAACAGAGCTAGTAGTATTGGCGAAGCTAGTCGTGTTCATAGAAGTGATAGGAACAGAGCTGGTGGTATTAACGAAGCTAGTCGTGTTCACAGAAGTAGTAGGAACAGAGCTGGTAGTATTGGCGAAGCTGGTGGTGTTCACAGAGGTAGTAGGCACAGAGCTAGTAGTATTGGCGAAGCTAGTCGTGTTCAGAGTACTGGTAGTAGGAACAGAGCTAGTAGTATTAGCGAAGCTAGTCGTGTTCATAGAAGTAGTAGGCACAGAGCTGGTGGTATTAACGAAGCTAGTCGTGTTCACAGAAGTAGTAGGCACAGAGCTAGTAGTATTAGCGAAGCTAGTCGTGTTCATAGAAGTAGTAGGCACAGAGCTGGTGGTATTAACGAAGCTAGTCGTGTTCAGAGCAGTTGTAGTAGGAACAGAGCTGGTAGTATTAGCGAAGCTAGTCGTGTTCACAGTACTGGTAGTAGGAACAGAGCTAGTAGTATTAGCGAAGCTGGTGGTGTTCACAGTACTGGTAGTAGGAACAGAGCTAGTAGTATTGGCGAAGCTAGTCGTGTTCATAGAAGTAGTAGGAACAGAGCTGGTGGTATTAACGAAGCTAGTCGTGTTCACAGAAGTAGTAGGCACAGAGCT
>JAKTWR010000101.1:0-14655 GCA_030582415.1 Wickerhamiella vanderwaltii | reverse complement strand
TAATGTCAAGATCATGAATAACTGGTTTTATAGAAGCTGAAGGCTCATTTTATTATGTATCAAAAGATAAAAATAGAATAGTTCATGGTTTTGGATTAACACAAAAATTAGATAAAATAGTGAGCAGAGCAGCAGCTCACGCGGGCCCTTTGTGGGCCACGTGACAGCGGCGGAGATGATGGGGGAAGAGGGGTCTAAGGCCCGGAGCACCCCCAACACACGCCCGCTCCCTAATCTTTTAAACCAGGTGTTTTTGTTTACCTTTTTCTATTTACCAATTTAATTGATGTTGGCTGCTGGAGATGGCCGTGGCCGTCAGGGTAAAAAAGATGAAGCATTACGTCGCAAACTAGAAGCAGATATTCAGAAACGTCGTCGCCCCGTAGGCACCCAGAAGCCTTCTCGCAAAAAGTATAAAGGTTCAGTACTATCGTTAAAGCCCGATGCCCCCGTAACAATGGAGGATACAACGCTTGTTTTTGAGGCCGCCCAGTACATGTGCGCGCGTAAAGCGTCGTGTATTCTAGTACTTGATAAAGATGGGGCTGTTGAGGGTATTTTCACCGCCAAAGACCTGGCATTCAAGGTCGTGGGCGCCGCCAAAGACCCACGTGCAATGAAAGTGAGCGAGATTATGACTCCATCGCCCATGTGTGCAAACATTAATACCAGCGCAATTGATGCTCTGGACCTGATGGTAAGACGCGGGTTCCGCCATTTGCCCGTGCTTGACGATGATGGCGAGATTGCCGGTGTACTTGACATCACCAAATGCTTTTATGAAGCAATGCAGAAGCTCGATCGCGCATACGAGAGCTCGCGTAAACTTTATGATGCACTCGAGGGCGTGCAGAGCGAGTTTGGATCGTCTCACCCATCACAACTCATGTCCTACGTCGAGGCGTTGCATCAGCATACAACTGGCCCTAGCCTCGAGACAGTACTTGATCCTAGTACGCCACCTGTCGTTCTTGATGTTCGCACAACTGTTGTAGCTGCTACACGAGCCATGCAGGAGGCGCGCACAACCGCGGCCCTCATCACTGACAGTGACTCCATCACGGGTATTTTCACGTCAAAGGACGTTGTGAACCGCGTGGTTGCTGCAGGCCTAAACCCCGAGAAGGTCTCAGTTGTGCGGGTTATGACACCCCAACCCGATTATGCGCCCGTGAGCACCCCGATCCAGGATGCGTTGCGCAAGATGCACGAGGGCCACTACCTCAACTTGCCAGTAATGGACGAGGATCAAGCAGTGGTGGGGATTGTTGATGTTTTGCGACTTACCTATGCGACCCTCGAGCAAATCAAAAGTATGAGTACCTCGAACGACAAAGCCGACGAGGGTCCTGCTTGGAACAAGTTTTGGATGTCGCTGGATGATGACAACGATAGTGTTGCATCGAGCTCACACGCAGCAAGTACCACTCAGGTTACGAGCCCGAATGTGGAAGAAGTAAGTCAATTCAAGTCCCCCGAATTGGCCCCCGAGGATTCGCTGAGCCGTGCTGGGTTCCGTGAGGAAATGTCCGCGGCATCAACTTTTGTGGCAGCGGCCCCGACCGCCGTGAATATTTATTTCAAGTTCAAGGCCCCCTCGGGACGTACCCACAAGGTACTTGTCAAGTCCGAGGATGATTTAGCCACGGTGCGCGAAGCGATTGCCATCAAGCTTGGCCAAGCTGATTTGGAAAAGCTCGGGGGTGAAGTTGGGTTTGCCATCTCTTATTTAGATGAAGAAGGGGATGTAGTGGCAATCACCAGTGACCATGACGTAGAGGATGTGCTCGAATCAGCCAAACGCAACCAAGCGAGCAAAGTAGACGTGCATGTGCACCATATCGAAGAACAAGTCCAAATCCAGCCCGAATCGGCGCTCGATGGTCTTCGTCCTGAAGTATTACTTGGAGCTGCGGCAGTAGTTGTCGTTGCGGCAATGATCATTTTCCGGCCAAAATAAGCGCGCGCTAATGCACCACTGCTGCACCCGCCGCTGCACTCATACCAAACGCGTTTTCCACGCAGTTTTTTTCTCTTTATAATTTTTATCATTCAACTAGTATAAACGGTTAATATGTACAATAAACCGGCAAAAAATCGTAGTATGGGAGCCCGGAAAAATGGCAGATACCGCCGAGCGAGGTTGCCAAACTTGGCTCAGGTATAGAAGTGGGTGGCTATGCTATTAGTACCAATGGGCTCGAGAATGCTATCTAGCCAGCACTTTTAACGTGAAGCGAGGAAAGCGACACAATTTTTAAATGACCTACCATACTAGCCAGTGGGTCGATGGAATTGGCGGGTAAAAACAGGATATTGCCTTTGCAAGTAGCTCAATACCACCAAACCCTGCTTTGGCTTAAATGTGTATGTTTGAAAGTCACCATTTTCAGAAATTGCGCAGGGTGTGTGTGTGTGTGTGTGTACTCTATGCCAGTTTGGGCCGTACTGCAACCAACAGTAATAGGCTGGGAGAGCGTAAAAGACATGAAGATTGAGTAGCAACACAGGGATCAAAGATTCGTTTATATTCGTTTAGCTTATGTTGTACTGAGCAGCGTCAATGTGCATCATGCACGGATTAGGCAAGGAAGCATGCGAGATTCCATCACGCGGGATCCTCATCTGAGAGATAATTTTCCAGCCCTCTTTCACGGTTTGGGGACGATTTAAATAGAAGAAATCCTTAGCCATTTATAAAGTTTAATATCTGCTAGATCAACTGCAAAATGCTATTCAAGTCCATTTCGAACACTCGGGCTTCTGCGAATGATTCCAGATTAATCAGTGCACCATCGGCGTACCTCAACCTCTCCCAGTTGCAGCCTCCAGGAAGGGTAAAGCTCCAACGCGCCAGACTTGTTCCGAGTCTGATTTTTAGGCGCAAGGCTCAGTAAATTAGTGATTTTCGCAATTTGGACGTATAATTTGGCTTTGCTATTGTTGGTCGACAAGTAAGAGTTACCGCGCAGGGAATAGTTACTATGCAGGGAACTTGACCTGCAGGGAGACGCACTTGGAGAGCAACGATTCACGGCTGCGAGTGTGGTGGCAATGCCTGAGAAATTTGTAGACAACGCTGGCAACTAGATTCAATCCATTGTGGTTATTCAAGAGATCGGCGGCGGAAGCTTTACGCTGTTACTGGTACTGACCCGCTAATTTGTTACAAGAAGCACCGAGTAGAAACTAATTAAACATAAAGTATCAACCGAGAGGAAAATCCCTCAATCCAAGAAATACGTAACATCAATGGTATGTATTCTCCCTTTTGCAATAACTTTTTTATGAGAGTTCGAAACCCTCCAGCACAGCTTGAGTATGGATAGCTTGAGTACTATATTCTCCATCTCAATGTATTAAATGGCATGTCTCGAATGACCACTGGGATCTGCGAAACCCCGCAAGTGAGCATGCGTGGGCTGCGCGTCTCATCGTGACTACCATGCATATATAAATGACAGAAAACCTCACAACAGTGCAAGCATTGAAAAATGTCGAATATTTTCGCTTCTTTGCACAAGTACCAAGCAACTGATCCTATTGATAAAGTGTTGGAGTTTAACATTCAGTGGGCCAAGCAACTGAATGAGTCGAACCCTGAGCTATTTGCTACGAATGAAAAGGGCCAAGCTCCCCCTATCTTTTGGATCTCTTGCATCGATTCACGTTATGGTGACTATAGTATCGATTTGTTCCCCGGTGAGATCTTGGCTCATCGCAGTGTCGCCAATGTAGTGCCCAATACTGACCCCAGTTCACAAGCGGCCATTCAACTGGCGATGCAAGTGGGAGGCTGCAGCCACATTGTTGTGTGTGGTCATTACAGATGTGTGGGTGTCCAAACAGTTCTTACCAACCACCGGGTAGGTGGAGCGCTCGAAGCATGGCTTCGTGACCTCCGCGATGTACGTGCCAAGTACGCCAAGGAGCTCGACGCAATTGATAATGTTCATGACCGGGAAGACCGGTTGGCAGAGCTTCATGTGATTGAACAGGTCTACAATGTGCGTTCTAATGAAATCGTACGTGACCACATCAAGTCTCGTGGTGTTCAGGTCCATGGTCTTATCTGCGATGTCTCTACTGGACTCATTAAGAATTTACACGTTCCAGAGGATCCACTACTCAACAACTATATTGTTGGGTAGTGCTATCGAACAATCTTTAGTTCGTATAGTTTGTATAGTTATTCGATGATATATTCGCCCCGTTGGTGGCCTGTTTGCGGCTCATTGGGCTCCTTCTGCATCTTCTTAACATGGCTCTGCCTGCCATGATCCCATGATCATTTTTCTAAAACCACCTTTAACTCTACAGGGTTTATATAAATTTACATTGTATTGAATCCGCCGTAGCCAATATAGGCAGGCACTCACGCATTACATAGTGTGGGTCGAAACCACTAGTTCGTGCTTGTCGTATTCACAGTATTTGTGATATTGTTGTAACGACCGAGAGATCATGTTTTTGCCCTTGAGACATCAGTCACAACCTGACGAAGCCAGTTAGAGAGCGTAAGTAGTTTGTAGGATCTAAAGGGTTTGGTCACAAACGGACATATGTGCGGTAAATCGCACGATGAAATACATCATTTTGGCGTTATCATTGTCCTTTTTCTTCTTTAGCCGACAGTTCAGCGAGCGGCAAAAAAATGCAACGTCCGTTATTTCTATATTTTATATATAAAAGAACCCCACAAACCAGGCGCGATTCGAGTTCGCCGAATGTAATTGAAAGTACTGCAACATTTGACTTAGTGGCAGGGTAGGGGAGTGCACTTTCTGGAGAAGGTAGCCTTTGCGACCTGCTCACACTCTAAGCGGGCCTAGTGTCAAGCATTTCAAACTTCTACAATACCCAAAACTGAAACTACTGGTCAAAACACCGGTTGCCAATTGCTTCCTGGCATGTATCAACACAATAAGCTATGGGGACACGTATATAGCGTGCCTCTCCCATATATCAGGCGGACTTTCTGTGGAATTTCCACATCAAATATGCCAAATTAAGCTCATAAAATTCCACAAGAGTTATTATAAACCGAATATAGCTTAACAGATAAAGGCCTCCGTTGGGATAAGTGCAGAACTAATTTCCTAGCACTAGAACCAACCACGGCGTGGCCAGAGTCTTGCCCTCTCATTATCACCCTCTCGACAGTTATCTCCACGACTTTTGATAACTTCACTAAAATCACTAAGCTTTAGGTTAAATATGTACATTATTGCAACAGCTCATTCATCTGTTGCTGCTGGGCCTTGGAGGCTTTGCGAAGGATCCGTTTGTTGCGGGCTTTGAGCTCTTTAAGTTCATCTACAGTGGGTTCAATGACGATATTCGAGCCAGCAAACTCGGCTCTGTCCAAGTAAATAGCATCAGGAGTCTTCTCATTGTACTGTTTAGCCACTGAATAGAGGTACGACTTGAGGTCAGCAGAAGAAGAGAATGCGAGGGCCGAATCAGGAATAGCAACTTTAAGGTCACGGCTGATTTGCTTAAGAGACTCGAAACGAGCTTCTAATGTGTCAAAAGCAGCGGCATCGACGGCAGCATCGATCTGGCTAGCTGTGAGGTCTTTTCTGTAGTAATTCGTGGGCCACGCATCAAAGCTAAAGTTTTCACGAACCCATTCGAGATCTTTGGTGCCATCACGGGGTTTTCCCAGTACTTTAAGGCGACGAGGAGCACTGTCATCGGGCATTTCATCACGAGAAGCCTTGGACGGCTTTGTCGGGTCAAACAGCTTTTTATCGCCAGAAGCCTCGATATCTGAGGTTTTGGGCGTTGTGCTCCATCTCATTAGGCGTGAATAAACGTCTGAAATACCTCTGGTTGAAGTAGAAGTTGAAAACTTGCGCATTTGTGAGGGACAGAGAGGAGTGAAACTTTTTGGTGGCGCTCCGCCACAAACTACTACTAGCACCGCTAGCGATGACCACCATGGCACACGCACTATCACTCGACAATATTGCAAATATTACTATTTATTTAACTAAAAATCACCTAAAAAAACCTCCACCAAATAATAAATAGTACAATCAGACCTACTCCCACTAATGGTCCATATTGCCGCAGCATAGCCTCAAGGTTGACCCGTTGGGCAGCTCTTTTATATTTTTTGGATTCTTCGCGCAGATTACTGCTCAGATCACTCATGCGATCAAGGCTATCGCCTCGGTACAACAAGTCCTCGATATTCTTCGTCATGACTTTAGTGACATCTTGAAGCTCAGCATTAAGCCGGTCAAGATTATGCGACCCACGAGCATCCTGATAAACTTTTTTAGTTTTTTGCATAAATCCTTCAAAGCTAGCAAACGCATAGGGCCGCACACTAGGCTTCATTGCTTCCTCACCGTACGATGTATCAAACTCCTTTTTAAGCTCATCCAGATACGAGAAAACAAGTTTACGAGGATATGCCTTTTCGCAAATAGCAAAATACACAATTTCCTTGTCCAAAAGATAATGAATTGTGTAGCTTCCGCTCTCAATACTTGCTAGTGGTTCACTGGTGGCAGTAAGGCGGCTAACGATCGTCTTGAGCTGTTTTTTCTGTTCCTTGAGATCATTTTGCGGGTCTTCATCTACGCTGGCACTCAACGGAGTTCCATCCACTCGTGTAATGTACGTGTACAGTACCATTGTTAGAGATGAAGGGCCGACGGTGGGGTCTATGGGTGTTATCAGCCAGAGGTTGAATTATGGATGATGATGCGTGGCCAGTAGCGCGAGTTATTTTCGTTAGAATGCTGTTTTGGCTCGGGATTTTACTAAATGGTAACGTGGTGGCCGCCGATCAGACACAGCGAAAAGTGCTTGTCCTCCCTATGCAGCAGCCCTGCGGTGACCCTGCAGCGTCATTGCTTTACCGCGGCTGGCTACAGATAATTTTTTCTTTGCTTTGTACTTATTCAATGCATCAACTATATATATGTTAAACCATTAGAAACTTTAGTTGATTGACTGTACTGGGCCTGCATGCCCTCTTGCATATTCTGCACTGTATTGATAATCTTGGAAGACATAGTATTTAGTAGTGAAGTTGGTTGTTGTTCTATGGGATATGGATGGCTTTTATAGTTTGGTAATGGTCCAGTTAATGACTTAATTATTCGCCGGATGTTCGGATGTAGTGTACTTGATCCTTCCAGATAATTTTTGTTGGTCCACTGCGATAGTATGTAGGACATTGCATAAGAGTACAGAAGCCTTATTAGCGAATAGTTGGCTATTCAACATATATATATATATCCTATACGCTATTTAGTTCAACTTTTCAAGAAGAGTATTGGCGGCGAGTCTTCCGAGACTGTTACTAGCAAGAGGGCTGTCACCACTAAGGAGGAAGCGATCCTTGTGCACTAAACCGCTCATCTCCTTGTTGGCCAACTTGGTACCAATTTTTTCAAGACTCTCACCAGCAAGCCACTGCATCTTTCCAGGAATATAGCCAATGTCAATGTTTGCACCCTCGTCCAAGGAATCAGGGAAAACAGCACAAGTCATGCCCTCAAATGGGTTCTTACCGAGAACATTGTGGGGGGCAAGCAAAGCAGCGGGGCCATGGCAGATGGAAATGATCTCCTTCTCCTTGGATGCAAAGTCGACCAAGATCTTGGCGAGCTCCTCACTAAATGGAAGATCGTTCAAGGCACCGTGGCCGCCAGGGATGAATACTGCAGCATAAGGCGAATCAGGGCCAATCACCTGCTCAACAATCTTTGTCAAGGCCAGGGGCTTTCTCAATTTGGCCTTATAAGTCTCATAAGCCTCCTTAACGGCCTCATCCTCGGAGGGGAATGCCCATTGCTCGAGCTTTACATGGTCACCAGACTGAGTGGCAATGTCAACCTCAAATCCAGCTTTATGCAGGTGCCAGATGGGCACAAGTGTCTCAACGGGGTGGTTACCAGTAGAGAAATATTTACCATCTTTGAAAGCAAGGTAGCGCTCCTGAGTAGCAACTACCAAGACTTTCTGCTTACCAGAGTACTTGGTATCGTAGTGGCCACCATCAAAGTCGGTCTTGGGACCAACGTATTGAGTGAGGGAGAACTCAGATGGGAAGAAAGCATTATCTTCAGCACGATCTGGGACGGGAGTACGATCAGTAGACATTTGTGGTAGTAGACTTGTTGTTGCTAAAACCCCGTCCTCATCGCTTCTTATATATAGTTGTTGCGTAGATCTCATAAGAAGCAATGAGCATGCATGCTTATACACTGCATGCGGCCTGTAGTGCATTGATCCGAGGTTGGTTTTGTGCTTGCGCTTATAGATAAAATAAAATGGCGATGGACTATACAATGATGATATATCGTTTAATATCTTGTAATTGAAGTCTCTAAGCCCTATGCGAAGGGGCTTAAGGCTTGGATCGTCTGATCGTGAGGTAGGAGAATTTGTCACATCGGCACGCCGATTGAAGTTCCATGGCATTCTAGATGCTATGAAATCAAACTGTAGACGCCTCCAGTATAACTATTAATAGCTTCAGGTATTTTGGCATCAAATGGTTGTAGCGATTCCTATTCTTGTCTGCCCTTGGTGCAAATTTATAATAGCCAGCGGCTGTCGCTAGTGCAGCCGCAATGCGTGTACGTCACATAGTGCATAAACTTTCTTTTTTGAATGTACACTTTTCAACGTGCAATATTTCAACGAAGTAGGCCACTAATCCATTCGATAGAGTATATAACTTTAAAATAGGGGATACGTCTGCTGTCGGCACTGTTGAAACGGCGCTTTTTGGCGGCCGGAACAAGCACTGGATATACGTTTCTGCAAGGAGAATAGGTAGGTTGTGGGTCCCTCGCAACCCAGTCTAGCTGATACTTTAATATATTGTGATAACAAGAACTATATTCGTTGCTACGGTCATACCTTTAGTACAGTCTTACCACGGCTACCGTTATCGACCCGAATCCACGCCTTTTGGATTTCTGCTGCAGGAATCACCTCGCCCACTTCAACCTTGATATCATTCTTTACAATAATATCTTGAACTATATCAGGCCAGTTTCCTTCGACCGTCAGCATCACCAACTTGTAGCGTAGACCGTACCATGAGCCGAATAAACTGCGAAATTGACCGCGAATCATATCTCCGAGCGCAGAAAGAATGCTAAAATCTGAATACTTGGCGTCAGGCTCGCCGTGGCCGCCGAGGGAAACATAGGTAGAGCCCCTAGGCATAGGAAGCAAAAGATCAGCAAAGATAGAAAGAGCGGTATTTCCTCCAACAGGGTCATATATGTTAAAGTATTTTTCATTTGAAGCCGATCGCTTGAGCTTATTGACAAAGTCTTGGGCAGTATAATCAACAATTTCGTCCGCTCCACTGGCACGTACAGACTCAGCGCTACGAGACGAGCAAGTCGCAACAACACGCTTGACTTTAAAGTGTTTTTTAAGCAGCTGGATAATGGCCTTTCCTACAGCACTTCCACCACCGAGGACTAAAACTGAAGAGTCCTGTTCGACCTTTGAAGCGGCAATCATACACCAAGCACTGCCGAATGCGACGCTAAGACCAGCAGCATGGGCATCATCAAGGTTAGATGGCTGCTTCATCACTGCATTATTGAGAATATTGATACGAGATAATGAGCCAATGATCGCAGGGTTTCCATAACCGACGAGTTTAAATCCACAAACCTTATCACCAGGAGAAAACTTGAGGACAGCTTCGGCTCCAGCTTGAGTGACAGTACCACTAAACTCCATACCAGCTTTCCAGACCGAGTCCCAATATGCCAAATTCTTAAACTTGACGTCTACTGGGTTTAAGGCAATATGGCTTGTCTGAACGAGGATATCGTTAGGTCCAAGTGGGCCAGCTAGCTCGACGGGAGTGTACTCGACGGGAGAATGACGATTCTTAAAAGTGAAAACATTTGTAGAAGTAGACATTTGGTGTGCGTTTTTTAAAATTACCGTCTATGGTTAGATCTATATACAGCTGCTGCGGCTGGCCTGAACTTATCGCTACAATGACAAATGGTGCATTGCATTTCAAATCTCGTCTATGGTGCATTTGATGGCGACATGACGTAGCTATTCTAAGAGTTTTGCAAAGTCTTGGGGGCAATTGTATATCGATAATGCTTTTGCATTTTTGAGGCCCTCGAAAATTTTGTTTCTGGGTCCTGGACAGGAGTCTGTGTTTGGCACCTTTCACCTGTAGATCAGATCAGGTTTGAAATTCTTATAATTTTCTTGCTAAGAAACGCTGTCTCTTGAGTCAAGCGGCAACTGCTGCCTCGTGACTTAGGCAGTGGAGTTCCGTATAATACGGGACCTTTCTCAATGCTAGTGATCAAGAGCATTATACACTGGAGCATAATCAAAGCAATTTTTAATCACATATCTAACTACTTATATTTAGATCCATAATTGTGGTGGCCACGAAATTGACGAGTGCTATTGCTTCTTTCTCATTCCGGAAATACCCTAGCAGGCAGAGTACATGCAAACAAATAACCTCAGAAACTATGAACTGGCTTCAGATCCAACATTCAAGGAATTTTTGGTCACTTTCTAGCTTAAAATTTCTAATGCTAGGGTTGCACAGTATAAACATTAATATAATTTCTCTATGGTTTGTGTAAATTACTCTCGTGTTTGATATGAGTCTAGAAGCGTTTAGTTGGTATCTGAAATTAGAGATCTACCAACTAGCCGCGCATTTAGTGCTTGAGCACCCGTTTGTCCCGATGGTTGGCCATATCCTTGACTATACTGGGTCGCCAGCTGTGACAAGGCATTGGCAAGGCCATTGAGGTTGTTACTCACAGCATACGACGTAAGGTCATCGACTCCTGATGCCCACGAGCCAGCATAAGTGATGGTTTGTCCAGATGAGTCGTACTGGAGGACATTGTTAACTGCCTTTGCCGACCGGCCGTAATTTGAGCCATTATCTTGCCATGAGCAAACGGCCGCTGTTTCATTAAACTCGCCAGGGCCCCAAGAGCCCCGTATATTATTGTTGACGCTCGATACTCCTGGGGAGCCACCGTTTGAAATAATGTACGAGTGGTCGATGCCGATCGCATTGTCGGGGCCAAAGTAGATACCTAGCGGGTACTCATGGACGCGAGTGTACTTTGAGGTGCCATCTCCAAACGAGCTACTTCCCTTTTGATATGACACATACATTTGTGGGTCTGAGCCACCGCCAATCAATTGGGCATTGCGTGCGTCACTGCTTTGCATCCAAGTGACCGTCTTTGTAGAAGAGTCGCTAAACTGTAGCTCTGTAGTGAGTGTAAGGGAGCTGCTGAGGCCAATATATGATGCAAATCCTTGCGACGTGTCGCTACTTAGCACAATTGGTGTAGTGGTTGTGTTTTGCGTCGAAATGACTTTTCCACCAGTTCCTTCAATTGAGGAGTCTGTCCAAGACATGAGGGCGACATTAACAAGCCAGTCACTTCTAACTGAATTTGAATTATACCCATTGTTGATTTTAAACTCGAGCGTAGCGCCAGAGTTCCACAGGGTCGGTAAGAACGGCGACAAGTCAATATAGTACGAAGGAATATCAAAGTCGTTGACACCAACAATTGGGTACCACAAATGAGGTTGCATACCACCGGTGTAAATTGGCTGGAATGGGTCAATTAAGCCGGCAAGCTGGCCGTTAACATACAGCTCAATGATGCGTGTGGGTCCTGAAGCGGTGATATTGTTTGTATACCAAAACTCTTCGTCGCCGTTTCCGGTGGCATACACGGTGATTCCCGTTCTAATTGTATTTTTTGAAACTTGAGGGATATTGAACGTAGCATCGGGGGGCACGTCGACGAGAGTTCCCGACTGCAGAGCCTGAACCGAATCGGGTAGCGAATCGCCATAGTACCACTGGGATTCAGGCTGATCAGTATTACCAGAATTGTAAAAAATAGCATTCAGGGTGCAGTCAAATGGTCCCGTATAAGTAGAGTCCTGAACATTGTCCAACTCAAACGTCAAAGTTCCCGACTGTTTAAACAGTGCCGCATATTGAGAAACGTCCTTGGTCATGTTTGAATAAATATTTTGGTTTCCTGGTTCTGGGGTTGATGGTCTCCAGATCTCGACATTATTGAGATAAATATGGGCCAGCCGATCGTACTGGGTGCCCCAGCTAGATAAATCAAGCTCGAGCTGTACATGAGTAAAGTCAAAGCTTGGAGGAGAGTACTGGGCAGTGGCAGGAGACCCCCACGAGTTTCCAAATTCATGCTGAACAAGAGTCTGCTGGCCAGCAGGAGTGCCATGGTTTGGCAGTGAAGGAGCGACGGCAATAATATCGAGCGCGGTGGCGACCGAAGCAATACCAGTTAGCAACAAATGAACGGGATGCATTAAAGAAGGAGTATGTGGTGGGCCCGAGGGATGAATATATGCGTCGCGATCTGCATGAAACACATTTAAAACAGCGTACAATAATTGCGCGGGTCCCGCAGGGTTAGCGATGAAAACGGTTAGCACGAGCAGTAGTGTGGTGCAAAGGGTTAATTTTACGAGCATTTTTTAAAAGAGATGTTGTTTAATTTTCTACTATCGGCTGCTGCTAGTGGTGTGGGACTATTAATGTCTTGGGCCCAGGGTTAGTCAATATCGATAATATGCAAAATGCAGGCCGCGTGTAAGGGGGCAAGGGGAATAGACCCGTCCAAGCCAGGGGGTTGTTTTGGGCAAGCAGACCTAAAACAAAAACACGAAACGATACATTCCAGTGAAAAGAGATTGAGGTACTGATGATCGCAGTGATTGCAAAAAGGGCCTGCCTCGTAAAATAAGTCGATAAGTTACCGCGACAACCCGACACGTGCGTGCATATATATTGCATTAATTGAATGCACGCAGCTCGCCGTGGTTATGGCGGTGCAGTACGCACCATCCAAATATCACGGGACCCAGGGCAGTTAATTAACCCTATAGGAATAATATTCCAGTGGGGGAGGGGTACGATGTATGCTGAGAATTATTGCAACGGTGCATAGTTTAGTTGGTGCAGTACAAGCCCCTAACAGCTCGCTCATTAGTTTACAAAGTAGTAGCCCTCCCCCCTCCGCCAAAGTGTGAAATATAAACATAGAAACAGGAAAATTCTCGCAAAAAACCTTGGCAAAAAACCCTTGGTAAAACCCGCACGCAACGAGCGAAAAGAAATCATGGGATTATCGTGACTGAATAGCTACATATTTACTGATTTAATACCTCTTTCATTTCTTGTTGTGTCATGGGAACAAAGTTGTCCACATCTACGCCCTGTTGAGCCAGCGCCGGTCTGGCAAACGCAGGAATCAATTTATCATTGAGATGGGGAGCAAAGCTTAGCTCGAAGCGAGAAAAGTTAAACAATGGAGGCATTGGCCGATTTGGGTTTTCAGGGTGACGCCAATCGGGCAGCGTAATATCCTGTTGCCTCAATTCATCAAAGTATGGGTGGGCCAATACTTCGATTGCCGACGGGCGCAGGTCGGGGGCATACTCAAGCATACGAGCTATTAAGTCGAGTACCTCGGGTGAAGCACCTCTAAATACGCGATGCAACGCCTGGGGTTTAATATGAGCAAACTGGTGGTCACTATTATAGCTAGGGTTCATGCGACGAATCTGCTCTGCGCTGGGAGTACCAATGATTTTGATGATTTCCACGAGCTGATCGATTCCGTTTCCACCGGGGAATAACGGGACCCGCAGCATTAACTCTGCTAGTACGCAGCAACCACTCCATACATCGATCTTTGTTGTATAATTAACCGCAGCAAAGATGAGCTCTGGGGCCCGGTAGTACCGCGAACAAATATAGGCGACGTTGGGTTCGCCCGGTACCAGTACTTTAGCGCTTCCAAAATCACATAATTTGAGGACACCAGTGCGGGGATCGCACAACAAGTTGCACGGTTTAATATCGCGATGACAGATACCAAGACCATGAATATAAGCCAATGAACGAAACATTTGATAAGTCAAGACCTTGACATTTAGATCCGGCATGGCAATATTTGCCTTTGAGTACCAGCGAATCTCACTGCCGACCGTTGCGGGGAGATACTCGAGCACAAGGTTAAGGTACACTTCATCCTTTTCAGCGGTAGAGTGAAAGAATGCCTTGAGATCGACAATATTTGGGTGGTGGACCTTGCGCATAATCTCTAACTCACGGTTCTTGAACCGGCGGTCCTGGAGCACGCGCTTGATTGCCGCATCCTCGCCTGAGGGCAGCAACTTGGTCTGAAACACTACTCCGAACGATCCATTGCCCACCACTTTACATTGCGTGTAGTACAGGTCTCGTTTCTCGCCAGTGCGGCCGTCCTTGACCCTTTGAAGCACTTCTGCCATCTGAGTAAGTGACACAAAGTGGGCAGGGTTTTATGTGGGGGTGGTGGCGGCCCTGGTGGCGGATTGCCTGAGCCTAAGCGGTGGCCCTGGTGCAAATAGCGGTCATGCTTATAGGCAGTGGGGTCTCCGATATTGCAAATGGTAGTTTGGTTGATAACCTGTGGTCTCTATGTATAAAAATCCCCGGTTGGATCAGCAGTTTACCTCTAATCCCGGTCAAGACGCTCTGCATCGGTTCGTTTGCTGAGCTGCGCAGTGACGTCATACATGCCAACTAAACGAACCCAAAATTGCTTGCAAGAGGAAGGG
>JAKTWR010000100.1:0-17104 GCA_030582415.1 Wickerhamiella vanderwaltii | reverse complement strand
CAAATAGTGGTGAAGAAAATTCCGTCGCTGCTATACCGACTACCGGTCCTTCTGAAGGCCCCCCTGCCCCCCCAACCTCTGTAATCGAACTGCAGAAAGTGGAATCGATCAAATATCTGCTGCAATTCCGCAAAACCGACCCGATTACCCAGAAAATCAAAGTGATTAACCCACCCACCGTAACAGCTCCAATTATCGAGTCCTTAAAAAACAAATTAAAAAACATTGAAAACATAAACGAAAACCAAAAAACAATACTCGAGGAGAATGAGAATATCTTCTACATTCTCCCGGATGCGCGTTCGTCACTTATTCTGTTGATTGACCCTGAAGTTGCGACCATAATCCCAAAACAGTTCACTTTCAAAAATAACGATCCCACTATTTCGATGGAGGCGACCTCACTTGAGACTCTGCCGTCCAAGAGCTCTGTGGTGGGCTACCGTACCTCCCCGGTCGAACCTGATCAATGGTTTGGCCTTCGCCGCCGCAACCTGATTCCGACTGTGATTACTTCTTTCCTGGAGGAAACCCAGGGCACCTTCCTTGAATGGTCGATTGAGCACGAGGGAATCACCGAGCAGGTTACCGGTCTCGTCCGCATCAAGTTTCCCGCCATGATGCCCAAAGGCACGTCCCTCATGCCCCGCTACCTACTGGAAGAAGGCTACGAAGTAGCTCCCTACAATAAACCTTCCCGGTCCTGTGCTTATTGCAAGCAGACTGGACACAACCGTCAATCTTGTACCTCTGCCCCTACTTGTCGGTTCTGCTCCAAAACTGACCATCCGGCATTCATGTGCCAGACCAACCCTGCCCGCCGTGCACGTGCTGAAGCATGGAAAAGGAAGCAGGCAAAATCTTCGACTACACCAACCCCTTCCAGTGAACCTATTTTCTCAAAACTAGTAGGCCTACCTGGCAGTGTCGAGTCTCAGATTGCGGCCACCGCTGCAAAACAAAAAATGAGACCTACCCTTCTGCGCTCGCCAAAAAAACCAACCCCTGCCAGAGATATCCTGGCTTCTGTCACCGCCGGTGAGTCTACTGATGAGGATGCCCCCAATGACCAACAAGATGAAGAGGAATCCTCTTCTTCCGATGAGCGGCGTCATCGTAAAGGCATCCAGTCATCCAGCTTCGGCCCTCGTGTCAAACCAACCACCACTTCCCACAAGGATGTTGATTTGATTACCACCTCAGGTGATCAGGACGTGACCTCAGGTGATCAGGACGTGGCCAGTGAGAAACAGCACCAGACAACAGTAGAGCCCGCACCTAACTCTGCGCATCAAACCAATGTTCAGGAAAAGATCCGTGAAGCCATCGAAATAACCGAAGATATATCCATGTCTGATCAGGAACAGCCCGATGTGACTGCTCCTTCTCCTTCTAAGTAATGCGTGTGCGCTTGGCGAATATGGGGTCCCTGTCATTTAATGCAGAGACCGCAGAAGTCCTGGTATCCCAAGGCATTGATATCTTACTGTTATCTGAACTTAACAAAAGAACAAATGCGGAGGAAAGACGCTCATTGAGCATCAACTGGTCAAACATAACGGCTGGTAGCCCTGCGCATTTCCCTCCTAATTCTCGAACTGCCATTGTGTGCAACTTCCAACACTACATGCAACCTCCCTCTTTTGAACCAATGGTAGATCTTCCGTCCACCCTTCGCAAGTGGGCGTCAGCTGCCATTGTACAATACCCAGCCAAGGATCCGATACTTATAATTTCGGTGTATATGCCACAGGAACACTCGGAAAAGTCGATTGCAGCGAAAATTCTGGACGAACTGGAAGACTACATTTTGGCTAAAGAAATGATAAACGTTTTGGTGGGCGGTGATTGGAACTGTGTCCTTGACCCAGAAATGGACGTTGCCGCTGGTAGCCATATTTCTCAACCAAGTGAGACAAGCTCTACACTCGCTCAAGTTATCAATAACACGCAACTACTCGATATCTACAGACTCTATGCTCCAACGAGTAGAATCCACACAAACGTAAATGGATCATCACGTCGGCGACTAGACAGACTCTACGGTACTCTGGCAATGGTTAACAAGTCTGGCCAAATCTCACGATCGAATACAAACTATCCCCATACTCATCATACTCTCACTTTTCACTTCCGCCTTGGACAGCAAAAGAACAGAATTGACCGGGGTAGAGGCTATTTTCGACTACCATACGAAGTCATTGAGGATTCTTGTTTCCAAAGCCTAATCCGAAGCGCCATAGCGTCGTGTTTCCTATCAGCTGTTGGGAACCCTGAGAGTGAAGCGATCTCAAGAACAGAGATAACAACTATTACTCAGTATGATAAATTTATGAACCTACTTCGAGACGAGTTGCGAGCGCTGACTGCCTTCTGGAAGCAGATCCTTCAAAACGACGCAGCAGCGAGACTTGCCGCTCAAAAACATGCACTAGCTCTCCAAGCACACCTTCCACCATGCATTCACAATGCCAATCTCACTCTTATTGCCAAGGGTGCTCAGAGACGCAACGCTAAGATGAGAATAGCTAAGGTTATGGTCGACGGTCAATTGACTGATGATAGTACGCGTATACTGACGGCTTTTACAGAAACCTACACTAAACTATACGGCGATTCAACTGAACAACCTGATGATCAGCTTATAGATTTTTCTCTACGGGAGGCTGCTAATATGCCTGCTATACATACAGACATGCTCCATGATCTATCACGCCCGCTATCCATCAATGAGCTCAGATTCGCGGCCACCCAATGCAGAAAAAAAGCACCACCGGGTCCTTCGGGCCTGCCAATAGAGTTCTACCAAAAATTTTCAGCTGAAATGATGCCTATTCTTGAAATGCTAGCCAAGGCGGCTTTGAATGAAGGTCACTTCGGATCTGCTTCAGAGACACTCACCAAGGTTATACCAAAAAAAAAAGATAGCACCTTGCTAAGTGAGTTTCGACCTTTATCACTCATGAATGCTGATCTTAAGATTATCACTTGGGCGATCAATAAACGCCTCTTGCGTACGGCTGACTCTTTGATTGCTCCAGACCAAACTGGCTTTCTGCCATCTCGCAATATCCTTAGAAATATTGTGACACTCCAAGCAGCATTGAATCAGGACACAATCCTCACTACTCGCGAAAAAGACGAGCTGCCTCCAGCCAAAGAACTCAACCTCTTGTCACTTGATTTCGAAAAAGCGTACGACCGTCCATCAAGGAAATATCTCCACAAAGTCCTTGAACACATCGGAGTGCCTGAAGAGCTTCGTTCCCTGATAATGGCATCTCTAACGTCTACAAAATCGAGGATCCTAGCCAATGGATTTATTGGCCCATATTACGAGGTGAAAACTGGTGTTCGGCAAGGTGACCCACTGAGCCCTCTCCTTTTCGCGCTCTTACTTGAACCGCTTTTGTGCAAACTACGCCAGATTGAAAACCCAATTGAAGCAGTCTTTCCTTATCAAAAGACACAAGCATACAAAGAAAAACCAAAACCTTCCATTAGGCTTGCCCATCAACCAACTGCGTCTAGTTGCGTTTGCTGACGATGTGACTATCTGTATTGACTCCCCTGCAACATTAGTAGCAGCGTACCAGGACATTAAGCTCTATTGCAAAGCTTCCCGATCCAGATTGAATGAGGCCAAGACCCTGCTGATTCGCAAACGTTATGAGTCCACTATCCACCGCCAACATGAAGCTACAGCTACCTTCACAGCAGCCCCAATCAAGACACTTTCTGCTGATCCAGTTACTATATTGGGTATTCGCATCGATGACCGTGGCGGCCATGAGCAATGGGAAGCCCTAATTACAAAATTGGAAACCACGCTAAAAGCTTTCTTCTTCGAAGGAGTACCGAACGCTGTCGCAGCTTACTACATTAATACATTTGCACTATCGAAGATCACCTATGTCGCGGCTGTGCACGCTCCTACTACTGATCAGGTCAAACGCATTGAGGCTTTATTGAAAGAGAAGATGCGCCGTGGCTCCACAAGACTTTCAATGGGTGAATATACGCACTTGCCGCGTTCCCTGGGAGGCTTTGGGCTGCACTGCATCGATGCTATTGTCAGAGGCCGTCAGAGCTACTTTTGGTACCTCATTTGTACCGAGATGGGATATGCTCGTGCTTTTTACTTTGGGCTCATACAACACCGACTCTATCACATTGCAGCAATATTAATGCGCTGGCGTGCGAGACGCAACTTAACGCGGGAACACCCAAGGCCTCACGCATTGGAACTTCTTTCTTCGGAAATTATAATGTCTACATGGCCAGTACCGAAACCTTGTCATGACTTAACTACAACATGGATTGTCCCACGTCAAATTGCTGGGTATCGCACTTTCTTCACCCAATACACTGAGCTGAAGAAAGAGGCCACGTCGCCTTTTAACACGCGTCACCTCCACCTTCTCGGGGCGTTCACTATGACAGTTGTCAATGGCAAGAATAGATGGAACTCCTTAGCTCCACACACACTCACTGAGCCTAATCGTAGCGCATCAATTGATTTATCCGATACTGAGCTTCAAATGTGTCCTCCGCTACAGCATCCGATGCTGATTCGGCCCGAATCCCATGGCTTCTGCCCTGAAAGCTTTCAGCCTCGTCGCGAGCCCACATGATGTGAACAAGCCTCTTACCTCTTTATCGTTCCAAAGGGCCCAAGAAGCCTACTTCAAGCCTCGTGTTCGCCACAAAAAGTTCAAACATGAATGGCGCTTGGTGTTCAGACATATTGCTCCCCCTCCCTTCTTCGAGGCAATTCTTCCCCTGGATACACCGATGCACCTCAACAATCCGTCTGGACTCTGGGCTGAGCAGATTAAAGAAGGGCCCAGTTTGATCAAAGACTTCTGGGCACACTTCAAGAGCCTCCAACTCACATTGGCAGGGCCGGCGGAGACATGGCGATTGATACTGCACAAGAACATTCCTTTGCCTGGACGATGGCAAGCAGCAGCAGCTGAACGCGCTGCCCGTGCACGTTCTGAGGTGAGCACCCGCCCTCAAAAACAGAACCGTACCTCACTCACACCACTCCGGTGAGAGGCGTGCAATCTGATGGCCCGACCCAAACCTATACTGGAACACTGTGCACCCTCTGCCGTCAAGAGCCTGAGCGACTGGATCATTTAATATTCAGTTGCCCAATTACTACTTCCCTCTGGCAATCAATTGACCAACCATACCCGCTCCCTAGCGACTGGCAGGCGCTTTAAACTTCCTTCTACCAACTGGGTGAACACCGTCTGGAAAAGATTGAGTGGCATCGCCGCAATTCACTGTTTTACCACGCGTCAATAACGCTACGAGACTATGTGGATACGGTGCCCTCGACCCACAGCATTCATATTGCTGGAGATTAGAAATGCGTATTTAACGAGTAGCTGGAAGAGAGAGAATGCCGCTCTTCTCCAGTAATGCGATGGTTAACAGAATTTATCACGGGAAAGTCCGACAAGAAGGCAAAGAACAAACAGTAAAGGGACAAATAAACAAACCTTTGATCACAAGAATGTCATCGTAATTTGAGAATTCAGCTCTCACCTGAAACGTGAGCACTATGTTCTCACAGCATTCTGGTGACAGGACCTACAGAAAGAAGCTCCTCAGCAGCTTTTCTATACTTGTATACCTCCCATTACTTCATATCTATTAGCAGGAGGATCCATGCTTACTCAAAGGTCCCTACATCCTCACAGGTCGATCTCCGTGACGCCAGTAAGCATGAACAGACGTCATGTTCTGCTCCCTCTACAGCCCAGCGCGTAGCATGAAACTTGGCGATCTAAACCTAGCTAGCACATACTCGGCATATTAAACCTTTCTTTCCTATCCAAGTAGTATACTGAGTTGCAATGCCTCAAATGCATAGGCCCTAAGCTATACCCTAAACCTAATACATGACAAGCTGCTAATATTGGCTAGCACTCTTCTCGCGAGCTTTATTGAGGGACACAGCGAGGGAAAAGTAGAATAATACTAGTATTTCAAATTAGTAGCTTCAAGGAACATATACTCAATGGCTTCAAGAAACCGGGCAAATCCGTCTGTGGTATGTATGGCCCTGGTTACCAAAATTAAGACTCCTGTTGCTATGCCGTTGCTAGGCAATTTTTAGAAAGTCGCTTGGAAGTAACTGTGACCAACCGATGTGGCACGTGGGATCGGTGTATACACGGAATAGTGTTTGTTTTTTTGGGGGGAAAAATTATAGGATATCTAGATACCCATGCTCAAGTAGTTCAGGATATTAATTCTGTTCCTGTTCATGAAAATGGGCACTCGAGCACCTTTTCTGCGACTTAAAAGGCTGCCTCCCCCAGACAAGACTTGTCATGACTAAACGTCCATCTCAACCCTTGAGCGCTCAGGCTGACGCTCAATTCCAGGAATTTGACGTTGAAGACCCTAAACTGGGTAGTCGTAGACCTCGACGCCAGGAGAGCAAGGTAGTTTTCATGTTTGTTTCGCTTCTCAGTGCCCTTTGCATATTTGTGGTCGGCGTCCTTCTCTATACAAACACTGGAACTCCTAGTAAAGACGCTAGCGGCTCTGCACCTACGGGTTCAAGAAAAGATTTTAATATGCAACAGAACTGGGGTGCCTATGCTCCTTATTTTGATTCTGGAGCTCCTTTTAATGGTGTCGCCAAGGACGCCTTAGAAGGAGAGTACACGTTACCTTTTGGTTATTCGTATAAGCAAGTTCACATTCTTCATCGGCATGGTGATCGTTACCCAGCTCCTGGTACTACTGAACTCATGGTATCGGTTGCAGATAAGCTGCAGCACATGAGCGAGCCACCCGCAGACGAAAGCTTTAATTGGCTCACGACTTGGAATTATACCCTGGGTGCTGATACTTTAGTTGGAAAAGGAGTTGCTAACATGTTTGACTCGGGATCTCGCTTCTGGGGATCTCACGGCCGTCTGCTTTACAACGCCCCCGGTGCTCCCTATTGGAACGATGATTTAAATGTGTTTGCTAATGGAACTCAACGCTCAAAACCAGTTCTTCGTGCTACCACTCAATTCCGTATTCAGGACTCTGCACGGGCTTGGGCAGCTGGTTTTTTTGGTACTTATGGACGCCCTGGATCTGGTGGATCTCCTGATGAGCATTATGAGCTTATTTTACAGATCGAGGACGAAGGTTCCAACAATACACTCGCTGGCGAGTATGCATGCCCTAACGTTGACAAAGAGGGTGCCCAGTTAGGTAAAAAGTTCAAGAAGGAGTGGTATCATATCTACCTTGAAGATGCAGCGACGCGTCTTCAAAAAGTATTACCTGGCTACCAGAATTTAACTACGAAAGATGTCTTGGGATTCCAGGACATGTGTGTTTTTGAGAGCGCTGCTTACGGTTCGTCTGCCTTCTGCCACTTGTTTACTGTCAATGAATGGCGTGGATTTGAATACCATATTGACCTCAAGTTCTTCGGAGATGCTGGTTGGGGTTCTACTTATGCAATTGGTCCTGCTACTGGCCTGCCATGGCTTACTGAGTTGTTAGCTCGGCTCAAGCGAGAGTATATTACGGAGCCATGGAATGGTGTCAATGTTACCCTTACAAACTCCGCAGAGACATTCCCTCTCGACCAACCATTCTATCTCGATGTTACTCACGACACTAATATCTTCGCAGTTCTATCTGCTCTTCAGTTTGACTGGCTGAAAGATAGCCTGCCTACTGACAAGATCAAGATACCCCGTCAAACCATCATTTCGAGGTTGACTCCCTTTGGAGCTCGTCTCTACGTGGAAATTCTTGAAGGCCCAAAAGGTGACGAATATGTGCGACTTAAACTTAATGATCGGGTGTTACCATTGCAAGACATGAAAAATTGCCCAGAGAACCACTTGGGACTTTGCCCTCTAAAGAATTTTGTTCAACAGATCGAATGGGCTATTTCAGAAATTGATTTCGCTAAAGTTTGCTACGGCGACCTTGATTTCTCTCAAACGGCCGTAAAATCCAGTCCTTAAGTTGAGCTGTACGGACCAATTTCACGCTAGTCTATAAAGCTTTAGGAGCAGTAAATAACCTATATGTATTAATGTATGCCTATTTTCTAGTGTCTAGATAGTCATCCTCTCTTAATTGTGGAGACGCTTCTCATAGGAGTGCAAGGAGTGCACACCACCTTCGAGTTGAGCAGAGGCAGTGCGAACTTCAAAACGAACACTACCATCGTTGACACCCTTTTGGAACTCAGTGATACTGGGAACACCAATGTCCTGCAAACCATGCTCAAGACCAGACATGAGGTAGGGAATAAACTTGGTAATAGAGCCCTTATCAACGACGGCACCAGATACACCCTGGGCGACAAGAACAGAGTCGTTCTCGCTAAAGTAACGAGAAGTAGCAGCATTTGCCTCTTTACCAGTCTTCTCCATAGCCTCAATAGAGCCCATACCACGGTAAGCCTTAAGGCGCTTGCCATCGCGGTAGTAGTACTCACCAGGACTCTCATGAGTTCCAGCAAGAAGACCGCCCATCATGACGCAAGAAGCACCGAGAGCGACTGCCTTGGTGATGTGGCCAATGTTACCAATACCACCATCAGCAATACAAGGAACACCGAACTTTTGAGCAAACTCACAAACGGCGCGAACAGCGGTAGCTTGAGGACGACCAACGGCCATTACTTCCTGGGTAATGCAGATAGAACCAGAACCCATACCAATACGCAAACCGTCAACACCGTCCTCAATGAGGCGGGCCGCTTGTTCACGAGTGACGACGTTACCACCAATAACTTGAAGCTCGGGGTATTTGCCCTTGATCCACTTGATCATATCACTCTGGTACATGGAATTTCCCTGCGAAGAGTCCAAAACAACAACGTCAAGACCAGCAGCAACGAGCTTGTCAAGACGGTCGCGGTCACCGGCATGAGTACCAATGGCAGCACCACAGAGAAGTTGCTTTGAATCGAAAGACTTGGAAGCGAGAGGGTAGTTGTGGTTTTTTTTAAGATCCTGGCGACTAAGAAGAGCGACAAGATTGCCTTCGTCATCGACGATGGGCAACTTACCACGCTTAGACTCCTTAAGGATCTTGTTACCTTCCTTGAGAGTAACACCCTTGAATCCAGTAATAGGCTCTTTAGTCATAACCTCAGAGATTGGACTAGATTCATCGTCGTGGAACTCAACATCACGAGATGTAACCATACCAACGAGTTTTCCACCAAGTTTTCCATTTTCTAAGTTAGCATCAGTTAATGTAATAAAAAGTTGTCAACAAGACGTTTCCATCATTGCTGTAGAACGAAAGTTGTAATTGCCATCATTTACTTACCGGTCACAGGGAAGCCAGTAAAGCCGAGCTCATAGCCGAGCTCGCGAACTTTACCAACGGTCAATTCAGGAGAGACGCAAACGGGATCAGTGATGAAACCATTTTCGTATTTTTTAACTCTGCGGACCATCGCGGCCTGATCCTCAGGAGTACAATTGTGGTGGATAATACCAATACCACCAAGCAAGGCCATATGAATAGCCATGGCCGACTCAGTAACAGTGTCCATAGGACTAGAAACGAGGGGCAGCTTGAGAGTAATTTTTTTAGTCAATTTAGTCTCGAGAGAGACTGCATTCGAATGGAAATCAATGCGACCAGGAAGAAGCAAGAAATCATTGTAGGTGAGACCACCATGAACACGCGAGTCCATGAGCTCATTAACGTTCAAACCATCTTTGGACTTGTATTCTTTCAAGGCTGCAAGAGCATTGGTGCAATCGTAGTTTGACATTTAGGTGGGGTTGAGTTACCAAAAAAATTTCTCTGAGAAATTTTCTTTTATGTCCCTTACGTAATGCTCTCCCCCGGACTACCGATTAATCGCAGAGGGCAAGCGCACCACACCACCAAAAGAAATAAATGGCCATTGAATTAGTTTCATTAGAGATATTCTGTATTTCCTTTTTCAAAGAACAATATAGCTAGCTATATTAATTTACTTAGAGCGCACTGTGTTTGGCTTTTTTTTTTCTTTTTAGGCATAGTCAGGCACAAAACTTCGCAATTCGATAATTGTGCTGTTTTCCTTACATCCAACGAATGCTAATCGATCTTCTCTGAACGATAGTCCCCATACTTCATCAAGCTCAGAGTCAAGGGTGTGTATGCGGTTTCCTGTTTTGAGATCCCAGATGTGAATTGCTCCGTCAGGGGCTCCTGATACGATACGTTCATCATCAAATTGCAAGCAAGTGACTGCATTATCATGTGCAGCAATACGGTTTGTACATATATTGGTGGTAAGATCCCAAACGCGAATTGCTGAATCGCCACTGCCAGATACAAGGATATTACCTCGCAGTTGTAGTTGTGTAACTGGAGCGAGATGTCCTTGCAAAAACGCACGGTGTTCACCAGTTTCGAGATCCCATACGCCAATAGTCATGTCAAGGGATCCCGTACATACTGTGTTCCCAGAGACTGACAACGAATAAATTTCTTGCAAGTGTCCCTGCAGAGTATGAAGTAACTCACCAGTTGAAATGGACCAGACCTTAGCAGTACCATCGTATGATGCAGAAACAAGATAATCACCTGAAACCTCGAGCCTGCGAACTGAATCAGTATGACCTCTGAGCACGTGTAGGCATTCACCGGTTTCGACATTCCATACTCGCACAGTAGCATCTCGTGAACTCGAAACACCAATTTTTGGAGATGCCATTACCAGGCATCGAACAGTTGATGTATGTCCTTGTAATATGCGAGTGCAAACACAGCTCTTCAAATCCCATACTCGAATATCGTCATCACAACCGCCGCTGAGCAGCGTATCGCCGTGTAATGCAAGAGCCCATACACCCATTACATGACCATAAAGGCATGCAATAAGCCGGCCATCGAGGCCGAATACGAGGATTCGTGAGTTATCGAGAGCTACACAAAAGTATGATCCCTTCATAAGTAGCACCGTTGCGATAATATTGTCATTATTGCTCAAAACATATTTTGCCGCTAATCGACCACCTAACTCCCATGCATTGTTGAGGAGGTATTGTTGTTTGAAATGAGAGCGGTAATTTGTTGGGACCACATAGCGTCCAGCGCTTGGGTTGAAAACCATTTCTTTGAGATCTTTAATATCTTGACCATTTTTGGTAATTACAGTAGTTGAATTTTCTTGAGGAATAGTAAGTGCTCCTGCCGCAGATAGTCGTCTAAAGTGATGGGTCTCGCATAATCGCTTCCAGGTATAATCATCCCGTAAAATATGATACCAGAGACGAGATACTTGGGAAGCAGCCGCCAAACTTTTGGGATCCTTAATATAGGTTAGAATCCTAAGACTTAGCTCTACCGGAAGGACATTAAACGGGTCATGTTTCAGCATTGGCTTGATAAAGTCGCGGCAAGCAACCAACACATCTCTTGACGAAGCTCGTAGCATTTGTTGCAGGATATTGATACGGGCCTGATCACTCAAGGCACTATACTGGTTGATAATGCTTGACGTTGGCCGGGCGTGGGAATACTCCCGAGGGAAGCATTGCATCGGCACAGGGCTGGGCGCTGGGCTCAGGGGCACACGAGTGATCCCCGTAGCGTTATCTATGACCAGATGGCTCGGCCTCCGTGCCGTAGGATTTTGCTTTGGTGGACTCAGTTTGGTAGAAATATTTACTAAGGGTTCGTTGTGTGCGGCGTGTGTGTGTGTATGTGTATGGGGCCCAAACGCAAGGTGCGGGCGGATTAGTATTAGATCTAGTAGTAATCAAATTGATGAAGGGGAGAAAAGGGGAAAGCTTTTGCCTCGACTATGGAAAAAAAAATGATTAAAAATAATGGTGATATGATGGCGTTCACCTATCCTATCCATTTCCACTGCATTTTTCTTGTTTTGTTATTGTTCATACATCAGGGACCTAATTTATGCAAGTGTAGTGCATATCGCTTTGTCATTAGCTCACATAAAACAAGCAGAACACGCATGTCGAGCTTAGCGAGCTAGTTAGCGAATAGACACGCCATTAAAGATTGTGTTTAGATTATTTATGGATACTGCGGGGTATTTACTATTTTCCTTGATCTTTTAAAACTTGTTGACTTCTATGTAAAATCTTGACAGTCAACCATGTCGGTCTTTATTCTCCCTATTTCGTAAAGAACTCAAAATGCAGTAGTGGCAGAAAAAAGCCTCTTAGGTTGCCGTGTATGCAAGCTAGGGGGAGTCTCAGATCTTGAAACTGAGAAGCAGCAATCTTTCAATATAAATGCTAGTTGCTGAGTTTGGAAAAATTATTGTGATTCCTGTAGTTTGCTGGTTAGCAGCTTGACCCACTTTTCCTCCCAGTGCAAGTCCCAATTTCTCGTGAGACTTCAGTGCATAGGCATAGGCAGCTGCGCTCTGATAGACACATGTACACGCAAATACGCACAATACAAGTCCCCCCTGCGAAAATAAAAAGTCATGTCTATTCTAACCATATGAGCTTATTTTAACTTTACCGTTGGGAAACACAAAGGCAAATGAGTGTCCCCAGTATGTATACCGTCACTGAAGTTTACACGTTCGTAACTGCACATGTGCATGGATTAACCTCCGGTACAGACGCCAGAGGGGCTGCTGCATGAGCAACTAAGCGTAGAGGCAGGTTTTCGTTTTTACTGTAATTAGTATACAAAAATTATGACGGCCAAAACACTCTTAAGCCATAGTTGCGGAATGAATTAGGGTCTTGTCAGGGAAAAATTCAAAGGAAAAGAAATCGTCTAGAGATCCCTGCTGCTAGGCGTCTGCTGCTCCGCTACGATGGTAATCCTAAATTTAGCTCATCTGTACTTCTTTGAATATCAATTGGCTAAATCATTGTCAACAGCCTGTCGCTAGATTTTGCAATCATCTTTTTCAAGTATGGCCTACTATACAAGCGTCTCAGATCCAGGGGTTGCAGGAAGTGGCAATTGTAAAAGATCAGGTCAATCGTACAGAGAAGCATTGTAGGGCCCTGAATCATAAGCACTCTGCCTAGAAAATCCACAAGGTTGAGCTTGCATAAATAGCTTGGACGTAGCAGAATTTATAGCAAGAGTTTATCCTAATAGTAATTACAAATAACGAGTTTTTATTCCAATACAAAAACATCTACTAATACATTTATCATGGCGACAATGATCTCCGCGGCAATCAATACAATTACAATAATCTCCAGATACTCACCATGAACATGACCTAGTTGTTCCTTCAACATCTGCAGTAAATCACTAATAACCTCAAGACGAGCATTAAGAAGTGATACTCGTTGATTGATCTCGAGATACGCCCGCGTTGCTTGATAAATAGGTTCGAGTTGCGGTTCTGCCCACATTAGCTCGGGGCTATCAAGAATAGAACCGTGCAGGTTGATATTGATACGAAGGATAAATAATTCACCAATACTCTTCATAATATCCTTTTGAGACATTTGTACTTTACCGGTCTCGGCCATCTCCTGAGGAAATTCTTGTGTATCATTGATGGTATTCTCGACCAGCTCCTCAAAAAGAGAAATCTTGGCAGACTGAGCGATTGCGTGAGAAATAGCTAACTTGGTCATATAGTTGTGGTCTCTAAGTGAGAAGAAATCATTGTATATTCTTGGTTGGTAGCTTTGAGTAATATAATAATTAAACTCTTCAATGTGAACATCCTCGTCAGCGAGTTTTTCACGCTCAAATCGGCTCAGCTCGGCAAGAAATCGTTGTTCTTCGGATTTTTGAAACCCCCAAAGTACACATACTCCATATCGGAATACGAATACTTCACTTCTACGATAGCTGGTATCTATCTCTCCTCCTTGGTCATGAAGTTTAAGTTTAAGACTACCATAATCTTGCTCACCTTCACGCTTATAGGTATAAGTTGTGTAAAGACACTCATCGATAATGCGTGGTTGAGTATGATGGTTGGTGCGCTCCCTCAAGTACCGCTCGAGTTCATTAAATTTATAGCTTCCTGCGGTACAATAGGCACTCACACGAGGTAGCAAGCGACGATGAGCCTTGCCGAGGCGTTCAGCATCTGCTCTAGCCACGGAATCAGTGATTCGAGTTAGTTGTGTATAGACTTGCTGGTCCCCTACTTCCTCCTCCGTATCGGGGCCAGCGGGCAATATTTTGAGCTTTTGATTTTTAAATGTTGTGCGTTGCGGCCCTTTGCGTTGACCTATAGTGGGGTTGGCGGGCACCGCACTCAATAATGGCGTTGTATCTGACATACAAAGATTATAGGATAATTGTGTCTTCCCGGATTAAGTGATGGGTTTGGGTAGTATAAGCACATGCTATCAGAGGGCAGTAACCTTGAACAAGGTTTGCACGTAGTGAAATAGAGATTGAAATAGTTTCCCTTTGAAGAATTTGTTACCTGAAACCCACGCACGAGCGTGCGCTGCACGTACAACGGTTCATCATTTTGCACCTACGTCTGTTGGCAAGGTGCAGGTGCAGGCTTAAAGAATTTTGGTGCGAGATTGCCATATTTCGACCGATTTCTGGTGGCAGTTTGAGGACATTGGATCCTCTTAGATTGGCGATCACTCGCTGTTTTTGAACTTGGCCTTATGTCAAGTATTTGATGAGCACAAGTACTCATCACCATTGATAAACAAGAAAAATAGAAAATCTCAATTACTAGCGAAACTTTGATAATATTGAATCAAGCAGTACTGGATTGCTCGTAATTCTGCTTTTTTTAATCTCTGCAGTAGTTGTCGAATCAGCTGCAAAATCTGTATCCATGACGAGTTTGCCTAAACGTAAGATTTGCTCGAATTCGGGTATAACGCGTGGTAACAGACTGTAATGAAGGTGGCATGTTCAAGCTGGAGCTGTTTGGGTATGCAATAGGGCTGAATATCGCTATAGACAACAATGCTAGCCATACTGACGAACCGAAGGAAAACAATAATCCCCTGCTCAGTAGTAATATGAATACTGGTGTTATAACTTCCTTTAACCGGTCTCGAGCTCCTCTACCGTGTCAGTGACTCCCCCCCCCCCCTCCCGGTACCCGATAACCGTTCAAGTGCTTTTCTAACATTTCACAAGCTCGTGGCTGCATGGATTACGGCAACCGGAGAATGTTTGCACACTTAATAAGGAATAAATGCAGCCAAAACTGGGCGCTGTTGCGAACAAAGGTGGTATGTAAGACGAGCAGAAGCGAGGTCGGAGCTCCTAAGACCAGATAGACAAATTGAGACTTTATTGCCTCTAGTGACATTATAGAGATACGCTATAGAGCTTTAACCAAGAGATACAGCGGATTTTGTCCGTTTTCGCACACTTTTCGCGGAAAACGCGGTAAAAATTTGGTCAAACGTAAGGTGGATATGGATTCTCGGGAAAAAAATTCTGTAGCAGCTAGAGCGTGGTGTATTCAGAACTAGAGTACTACAAGTAACCTTAAAGGTAAAGTTAATAAGTTGTTCTATCTAGGTTATTGGCTGGCTTATATAGTAGAGGAATTCCGGAAGGTACGGATGTACGATGACGTTTAACCACAGCTGGAGCTGTGTCCGGAATACTACAGAACCATCTAGACGGGATGCATAAGCGATGAGGTTCGGCTTACGTATAGCATTATCACTCAGGAGGATCACGTGAGTGTTGTAGCAGAAGGAATCTCAGTGGAGTCTGCTACATTCTCCCCGGTATAGTAGAAGATGCCATCGCTTTCTTTAAATACCTTAGGTCGAGGATCAGGAAAATCGAAATCGATCAATGCTTCGTCGTAGGGTGCAGCCATAGAGGGAGGAGATCGAGAATGATCTAGTACAGGGTCAGCGCGAATGTCGAAGGTTGGTACCATGGAAGATGCTTGATGTTGTTGGGCGTTCCAGATCGCAAGAAGATCATTACGACGAACCTCAGGTAGTGAGTTGAAGGCTTTATTGGAAATAGGTGCAGGGATACGAGGATCGCAGTGTTCCCAGATACCAACGAACTGTTCTTGGTTCTTGTCGTCGAGGGTTACACCAGTGATAGCAATAAACTCATGGGCACGTTCTAGTTCAGCCTTGGCTGTTTGAGCGTTGTAAGGCGGTTCGGGTGGAGTCTTGAGCGTTTCTTCGGGAGCGCGATAGTGTTTTAGCCAACAGACATTTATGATGCGTCTTTTCGGGTCGGTATGCATGTCGACTTCGACGAGGTTCGGTCCCTTGATGGCAACGATAGCTCTGGGATCAGAGTATAGTGGGAGTTGCTTGTCGTATTTCAGTAGTCCACCGAAAGCTTTGCGAGAAACAATCACCATATCGCCTACGGCGAAATCAGGAGTACGCCGCTTACGATTATATTGACGAGCTTGATCACGTTGGGCCTTAGAAAGGGCGTCACGCACATACCAATGATGAGCGCGTAGCACGACATAGTTGTCATTAACGAGTTGTCCCTTGTGATAAATCTGATTCGAGTCGTAGGTTGCAGGCATAATCGGATCGTATCCTTTTTCAGCTTGTAAGGGTGACATACCAATAGATCGATGATAAGATGAGTTATATGCGAACTCTGTAGCGTCCAAGTAGCTAGACCAGTCGTTCGGTCGGTAGCGACAGGTTATGCGTAACATATCGCCAAGGACGCGGTTTACTCGTTCAGTCTGTCCGTCTGTCTGAGGATGGTATGGCGTAGATAATTGTAAAGTGGAACCCATGTGGGCTGCGAGTCGTCGCCAGAAATGAGAAGTGAACTGAGCACCACGATCGGAGACCATGAATTTAGGAACACCATTTCTGTAGATAATTTCTTTAGTCAAGAAGTTAGCGAGAGTGATTGCACTAGCACCATATTTGTGACAGGGAAAGAAGCGGGCTACTTTGGAGAAGCGATCGACGATCACAAAGATGGCATCGTACTTCTCTGGGCCAGACGGGTGAAGACCGGTGATGAGGTCCATGGAGATAGAGACCCATGGGTGATGTGGTACGCTCAGTGACTGCAATAAACCGTATGGTCGTTGATTCGTTGGTTTGGAAACTTGGCAGGCATGGCATGTTTGAACATATTTGTTCGTTTCCCCCCTGATGTTGGGCCAGTAGTAACGGGCTCGTAATCGCAGATAAGTGGGATACATGCCTCG
>JAKTWR010000099.1:0-18350 GCA_030582415.1 Wickerhamiella vanderwaltii | reverse complement strand
TCAGGGACAGAAGCATTCGTCGCGCAGGTTGGCTGCATGATCCGGCAGGTAGCTGCATGAAGGTGTTATACGATGACGTAACATAGTGGTCTTAGGAGGTCAGTGCTCGGCCATGGTTACAACGGTAGTTTTTTTGGATGAACAATGTCGTTCTGAATCCTAGGGTATTGTCGGCGCGCCAAAAAAATGGATTTTCACGGCCTTTGAGGAAGAATTTTGGCTATTTCTGTAAATATACCAATGCTTACTACTCTGAAAAATTTTCAGAAAAACTTTTCTGGGCGTGATCATACATAGTTAGTGAGTTTAGAAAGGTAGATAATATTGCTCATATCTCATGTCTGATACAGTACTATAGCTGTTAATATGCTGTTACAGTGTCATGTTGTCTCTATAACGAGTAAAATGCGATCCATTGTTTTGGGAATGTACACCACCTCTATATATCGATAACGCCGGAAGTTTAGGTTATTTTCACTACTTTAGCTCCAATAATCCTTTTATCTGAGCCATTTTATAAACTAAGATGTGAAGTTTATCAGAAATATTATCTTAGCTGTTCTCCACCTAAAATTGTATTGATTTGTGTATAAAATATTTACGCTGATATGCACTATACTAGTTACAGCAATATTCGAGGGTCTGCAGCTTAAATATTGAATATATGATCAAGTATAAATATTATGGCTGTAGTACGTATTATCTTGCTATTATAATAGATTTTGGGCTATAACCCAAGCATGCCCCCACTGCCCAACTATAGATACCAAACTCCAAATGGAATGTTTACCTCTCATACACTAAGTACGCAGCAAATTACCTCTGTGTAACCTTATATTCGCTAAAATTAACAAATGTCTTGTAAAACTCCGCGGTACGCGCATCCAATTAACCACTGCTATACGTCCATCTCCAACTCCATGCTAGCAAATCGCTTGTGGGTCCACTGTGCAATAATGGTTGTCTCGTATGAATATTATTATCTATCATTGCTATATACTGAATAATATTACATTGTAAATGATTCTTCGTAAAATTGGACATAGTTTTTGCTCGTGAGAAGGTTGGTCGCGACCGCATCGCGTACAGCATCGGCCATCATAGGAGGACCACAATTAAAGAAGCAAATGGGGCCATCTGATCCTCTAATGTGAGACAAAACAAGCTGATCAAAATTGGGTGCAAACTGAACATACTGCAAGTCATAACTCTGGCTGGCGCTACTCGAGGAATCATCTTTCTCCTTGTTGCCCTCAACTGAATCGATAGAAGCGCTGCTGGCATTGAGATGCACAGTAAACCGAAGGTCGGTGTATTTTGCCAAGTTCTCGATTTCAGTGGCAAAGGATGTGAGGGGATCAGTGTTGCTGATAGCCCAGTGAAGATGGACAAGTTGACCCTTATTGGTCTTGAGCAAATTGATGGTGTGCGAATATACGCTTGTGAATCCAATACCACCAGCAATCATGACAATCTCCTTGTACTGCTTGGTGGGGAAAGAGACACCGTACATACCATCGATCCAAACCCGGGTTTCAATACTACCGCCAGCAGCCTCAGCGCGGTCGTGCATAATACGAGTGATACCTTTTTGTGCTTTGGAGATAAACTTGAGAGTCTTGGGGGATCCTTCAACTGGTACAACCGAAAGAGGGTGTGATTGGAACCAAAGATAAGGATGGCCAAAGTGCAAGAAGCAGTAGGCACCAGCTTGAGGCTTCATAAGACCATTGTATTGAACTGTGACTTCCATGGTACCGCCAGGCAGAGTACGAATCGTTGCCTTATTATTCACACCATTAACTACGATACGAACAAGACGAG
The DNA here is from genome assembly GCA_030582415.1 of Wickerhamiella vanderwaltii. NCBI lineage: Eukaryota > Fungi > Ascomycota > Dipodascomycetes > Dipodascales > Trichomonascaceae > Wickerhamiella > Wickerhamiella vanderwaltii. The sequence goes on along the minus strand of JAKTWR010000099.1, from coordinate 16,526 downwards.
CAGCACGATCAAATGCCCAAATGGCAATCACGGTGTACATTTGGTAGATACCAAACACACGGGATTTAACATGGTAGTATGCGCCAACAACAAAGATTATTGCGAGCAGGATGTGCCACAAAAGGAAAGTCTCATAGGCAGGGGCACGGAATGTCTTTGTAGAGTGGACAGCGGCCAGAGAAAGGGCAATACCAGCCATAACACCGACACGCCAAAAGCCTTTGTCGACATCGCCTCCGACATAATCGTCTGCATGGACATCAGACACTGTTTCAGCAATAGCATGGATGATCATATCGATAACAACGAGGCGGGCGATCCAACGATGCCAGTGGTTGTAAATTTCCATTTGCCAGCCAGTGAGCCAAATCATGAAGTTGTTGCGACCAGCAAATAAAAACAAAAGAGGCAGTTTGTACACGAGCATAGCAGAAGCGCGGTATCCCAAATTGCCCGAAATATAGGTGACAGAATCTTTGGATACAGCAGTGCTGAGCGTAATGGGGTAGTGCCAAGCTAAACCAACAATGCAGATAGTTAGATATCCCAGTAACAAGAGAACATGCATCCTGGGAGGAAAACACAGCATGAACCAACGGAAAAGGCGGTATGGAGTGGAACGGTGTTTATTGAACAATGCAGGAAGAACCGTATAGCGGCGAACTATACGAGAAACAGTATTATTGCTAATCACGCGCACTAAAGAAGGCAGTACCCACGACAAAAAGTTGAAAATCGTTTGCAAACCAACAATACCAAATACGTAGTAGCAACTAATTTGACCGAGTAGCCGGGCCCAAATGTGCTGATAAGTCCATTCTGTTTGACCATCTACATTTACTTGTGTGAGCCATTGATCACGAGGCAGGAAAGCACCCGATTTAGTCTTGTTCGCTTCGGCATAAGTTTGAGTAATAGGGTCACTCTTGCTCAAATCAATAAGCTCATCAATGGACATAGAAGGGGTGCCCTTTAGGGTTTTTGCCATATAGGCGTACGAGTGGTCATAAGTGAGAAGGCCCTTTGGTCTTGTTGATTTAGATTCAGCTTTCTCATAACAAGCGAAAAGAGACCGCTGATAGAGCTCAGATTTCAGCAAGCATGTACTCTTCTTCTTAGGACAGGCTTCTAGAACTGCTTCGTTTTTAAGAGTGTCTTTAGAGCATAACCTATACCAATAGTCAATAGGGGTATCAGCCAGTGCAAGGGATGCAACGGCCAAAAGAGTAGTCAAACGCATCTGGTTTCTAATCTGGACAAAGAAACCTTGCCCGGAGGAGTATCGGCGATTAAATACATTAGCCGTCTTTGCGACCGTTGCATGGCCAAGAAATGTTTTAGGGCTAGGGCCGCATGATATATGCGCATATAGCGGCTTGATGTTGCTTAATAAGCCGGTGATCAAACTGATGGTGTAGATAGACTAGATAGTGCCTGATGCCAATATCGCTACTGTCAGATTCAAAGGCTTGGCATTAGTGCATGTTAATTATTTGTTGCAGTTTAGACCAAAGATCGGTCCATTAGTGGAGAAAAAGTAGGTACTTTACGTTTAAAATAGGCGAATAGGCTGCCACGGTTTATAAGGTGGTGACTTTAGTTGTTATGACCGTCAAAGTTGTTTGATTTTTTCATTTGAAAAGTCGAGCTCGAGGCTATTTTGTTTTTTTAAAGGCCTATAATATGCGTTTTTTCCACATAGGAACACAAGAACGCCATATTTCAGCATGCGTACTGATTTGACGAAATAAAATAGAAAATTATATACGAGAAGGATGTGATTTTAGAGTCAATAGAGTCAATTTAAGCACTAATATATCAATTCTGCCGTATAAGTTGTGGTTATTTGAATTTAGAGCAGTCTTAGAGCCCCCGAATCGGTCTTGGTCTTCGGGGTCCCGATGATCAGCAACAGGCGCATCTGCATCTGCATCTGCATCTTGTCACAAACCTAGCCCTGTTCTCATCAGCGTGTAGAAATCATCTAAATGATTGATGGTGGTTAGGGCCTGCGTGATCAGATCTCCATCAAAAACGCCAAAACTGGCAGTGATGGATTGATTAATTCAAGATAATCGTTTGTTGGTTTTAAAATGAGATTCTCGCGGTGCTTGCAGCCTATTAACGGTTTTGTTTATTTTGATTATTGCCCCTGCCAGCTGCGATCAGCAGCACACTCTGCAGGCTGCACTACGCACTGACCAATTTGCAGCACCGGCCATGTGATTCGCAGATCGTGAGATGAGCACAGAGATGAAGATAGGCGAAGGGATATCTATCTCGTGTCATTTAGCAGTAGTTTGTCGCTGGTATCAGTAAACTACCCATGAGAGATCGTCGGTACCGTGTTGCAGACTGAGCAGGGGCCATGCTCATTCCCCATGCCTAACGAAAAAGAACCCAAGTAGCCATTCATAGTCGAGGGATTAGCGTTTGATCGCCACAAACAATCAGCTGCCACTCTAAAGGACCAATTATAATCGCTATAAAACTACTCTAGTTATTAACCTCAGGCTTCATAGTAGGGAACAAAAGCACTTCCTTAATAGTGTTTGAATCAGTCAAAAACATAGTTAGACGGTCGATACCACAACCCCAACCACCAGTGGGAGGAAGACCATATTCGAGAGCAGTGCAGAAAGTCTCATCGATAACTTGGGCCTCATCATCACCTTGGTCCTTTTGTCTTGCTTGCTCCTCGAAACGAGCACGCTGGTCAAATGGATCATTCAACTCGGTGTAGGCATTGCAAATCTCCTTGGTGGCAACAAAGACCTCAAAACGTTCGCAAAGACCAGGCAAGTCACGGCTGTACTTGGCCAATGGAGACATCATTTGTGGGTGACCAAACACAAAAGTAGGGTTGATTGAGGCATCCTCAAGGTACTCACCAATAAGCTTATCGAGCATACGAGCATTGGTAAGAGGAGGAGCACATTCGAGGCCAGCCTTGGCGAGCATCTCCCGCAAGAAGGCGTTTGTCTCGGCAGTGTGGAGTTGCTCTCCAGGAGGGAACTTGACGCCGAGTTTCTCCTCAAGAGTAGGGATGATCTCAACACGCTTCCAAGGACGGCTAAAGTCGATATCCATGACCTCTTCGGGCTTATCGGGGTTGGGGTGGTACTGGATCTTGTAACCACCAGTGACTTCCTTGACGATCTCAGAGATCATTTCCTCGGTAGTATCCATAAGATCATAGACATCAGCATAGGCCTCGTAGAATTCACAAGTAGTGAATTCGGGGTTATGGGTCATATCGATACCTTCGTTACGGAATTGACGGCCAATCTCGTAAACACGGTCCAAACCACCAACGACCAATTCCTTGAGATAAAGCTCGGGGGCGATGCGCATAAACATATTCATATCAAGATCGTTGTGGTGAGTAGTAAAGGGCTTGGCAGTAGCACCACCGGCAATCATATTGAGGATAGGAGTCTCGACCTCAATGAACTTGCGGTTGTCCAAATAACGACGCATCGAGGAAATAATCTTGGAACGAGCAAGGAAAATCTCACGGCTCTTGTTGTTCATGATAAGGTCAAGGTAACGTTGACGATAGCGAGTCTCAGTGTCCTTGAAACCAAAGTGCTCAGTGGGCAACATGTGCAAGCAAGGGGTCAACAGCTGGACACTCTCAACAAACACTGAGAGCTCACCCTCACCCTTCTTGGGAGTAGTACGATAAGGATAACCCTTGACACCAATAATATCACCACGGCGAAGCAGTTCATGAATAGGATCTAATTGTCCCTCGGTCTGTTGGGCAACAACTTGAAGTGTAGCACCATCACCATGAAGGACGTAGAACTTAAGGTTAGAACCAAGCTCACGCTTGGTGAAAATACGGCCACTAACGGCAACCTTCTCCTCGACAAGAGGGTTTCCACGCTCAACGTGAGAGTATTTCTTAACAAATTCAGGCAAAGAGATCGAAACCTGGAACTTGTGGGGATAAGGGTTAGGCTGGTGAGTCTTGCGCAGTTCATCGATTTGCTTGGAGCGGATCTCAAAGTATTGACGAGGATCAAGGTCGTCTTCTCTTTGCTTCTTGGGAGCAGAAGCAGGTTTGGCAGCTGCCTTATCGGCCTTCTTCTTAGCGACCTCACGGGCCTTGACACGCTTCTTGAGCTCGGTCTTGGAGATCATTTCGCCGGTCTCGGCATCGAGATGAAGCTTTTGCAGCTCTTCAGTTGGTGCAGACGACATTTGCAAAAGTGAAATTTAATGTCTTTGGGGGTGTTAAAGGCCCATTTGGTTAGTCAGCGGTGGGTCACCAACGAACGGTGAGTCAGGGGGACCACAAGTTCTGTACTGTGAGTTGAGTGAGTTTGGTACAAGTTTTAGTTGGGTTAAGGGAGGAGTCGATTGAATGTGGGGTCTGTGGTGAAGGTTTGCGGCATTGTGTGGGGGTGTTGGGGAATTTATCGTTGGCCCTTGTAGCGAGTACTTGCGATATTTGTTTGTTTATACGGTTATATGGTCATTATTTTGCTGAATCAATGAAACTGTGTGCCCTCTTTTCGTTTTCGCCGGGTTGGGCCATATGTGGAGGATCGTCTCATGCATGGTGACGTACAATCATGCAGTATGCATGTGTGCCTATGAGTAGGCCATATAAATGTAGGTTGGCCAGGCTGGTTGAGATAGTATATGGATCGTAATATCTTGTTTGTAGTGGGTGGAATGTGTACCTTGGGGTGATCGGTGATGGACTTGCTGCTATCGTTCACCCACTGCTATCGTTCACTCGAGACTCGCTACCATCCTGGGCTAGTCGAGATCACACACCAACTAACACGTACACTCTCAGTACCACTTTTCGACTACTTATGGGTTAGAACACAAATTGTATCGATTTATCGGCCCATGATACGCACTGCATGGGCACTCCGAACCAAGCGAACCAGCCGTGCCCAAAACTCACCCCCAGTATGACCACCACAACGCCTGCACTGAACTGCACTGAACTGCAATAAATATGATCCAACCAGTTTGCATAAATCAACTCCGTCTAAAGCTCAAAAACTCCCAAAACAAGCGACCCCGAAATTTTCACAAAATTTTTATCTCGCCCGTAAACTACACAACGTCTACCAAAAACACTTGCTAGTTAAATTTAACTCCTATAAACCACCACAAAAGCCCGTTTCTGAGTTTTCCCCCTTTGTGCAGCTGCTGCCTCCCCTCTGCTATCACCAAAGCTTACAAAGTTTTTTTTCCAATGCAAATTCAACTCGAAGCCTCTGTGGTTTTCCAAATCACCAGGCATTTAAACGACCAATTTCCTAAAAGTGCCGGTGGTATTCTCCTCGGCATGGAGGACGAAGAGACCATCCAGGTGACTGAGTCTTTCCCGTTGCCAGCCAACGCATTCGACGATGACGGATCAAACTTGCGGTCAAAGGACACTTTAGCATTTCAAAACTCGGTAGTCAAGGAATTAAAGGCCGTTGGAAGTGACGGATTCACTCTCGGTTGGTATTTGAGCTCCAACATCGGCGGCCTTTTCCAGCAATCAATCCTCGACTATATGTATGCTCTTCAGCTTGAGAACCCCGCAGCTGTTATGCTCGTGCACGACGTTGCATTGTCCAAAGCCACTCACTCTTTGAGCCTCCGTGCTTTCCAATTAAGTGATGAGTACTTGGCGGTTCGCGGTGAAAAGTTCAACTCAGAGACTCTTGAGAAGCACGGACTCAACTCCAGCAATATTCTCAATGAGTTCCCCGTTTATATTCACAACACTCACCTCGTCAACTTGCTCTCAATCTCTAAATTCACCCCCAAGGCTTCTTCTGCAAACCAGTTGAGAATCCCCCAGCAAAAGCTTGTAGAGAGCGCCATCGACAACATTTCCGAAGGAATTGATGATTTCATGTTTGACCAGGGAAACTACAACTATTACCATCGTCAGTTGACCCGTGAAAAACAAAAGATCCAGCAATGGCAACAAAAGAGAAAAGCAGAGAATGCTCAGAGAGTCGCAGAGGGAAAGCAGCCTCTTAGTCTTGATGAGTGGAAACTTTTGTTTAAAATGCCCGAAGAGCCTTCTCGATTGGAGAATTTGCTTGTATCTGCACAGCTCAATGATTTCTGCCAACAGGTTGATGAGCTTGGTGGACTTAGTAGAACCACTATGTTTTAGGGTGTTGATCAGGGTCTTTGGTGTTTAGATATTATTAGTAGCATTATTACTAGCATAAAATGATGTGTACAGGGTGTCTATGGGTTGAGTTAAGCTATTTGAGTACGCATGGTGATGTCGACAGGTTAATAGTTTGCTGTGTCGGTTTATCCGCTATATGTGGGTGGAACTAGTGAGTTTGAACCGTTGTAGTATTGTATAAATGTCCCCGTCACGCAGTGTAGCACTGTGCTCTTGATTAACGTTACATTGTTCTACTCTGGGGGGGTCCTGGCTCGCCAGACGGGCAGGCCACAAGTGCTGCGATCAGCCGCGGCAATGGAAACTGATATATATAAATAAATCAACCAAAATACAGTTGTTGGCAGTAATGCAGCGACGTGCGTATATGCTCCGTGCTATAATGTCTCCCGTTCTCTTCTGTTGGCACAAGGCTCCTCTGCTCGTCATAGCTCGATACCCTAATAGTGGGAGCTAGATGTAGACAGAACGCCATCAAACGCGTGGTGGCCTACGGGCAGACGGTACTTTAGCCTTTTCATCCTGCCCAGCTGCAAAAAGTACCGTTGTGCATAGACTAGCCGCTGCTGCATGGCCTTTCAGAATAAGAGCCAACTTCGTCTACAAAATAATACAGAAGCGGCAGACTAAGAACTACTTGTTCTAACAAATCGGCCAATTATGTGCGACTCACTTGGCGTCGCGTATCGAGAATTTTTCGTGCTCAGCGCTTTCTTCAACTGCTAAGCTGAGACTCGTTCACCTCAGGCAAGTAAAAATATTTAATATTTATATTTATGTGGCAGCTTTGCTAACTCTTTCCCTACTAACTGCGGTGATCGCATGGCCTATATTCTCGTCTATGTACGGTAATTACACGTACCCAGTCCTGCATGAGACGTGCATGACAATAGACATATCTACACGTAAATACCGCTATATATAGAATTTAACCGCCGGTTTCCGAGAAATTTTTGGTTAAATCAAATAAAAATCTAGCCACAGAGCAACAAACATACTTTAGGCACGTCATGCATATGCACCTTCCCACAGGGACTCCACGGGAGCATAATAAGGCGGTGGAACTATATACGGTATTTGTAGAGTTGTACGTAAATATGAGGGTTGGGTATTTATGCAGTGAAGGTAGTAACTATACCGTATCTACATCAGTGATGGAAATTCATCCTTCATTTCAGGACCTGAAAACACTCTGTCGTTGGGCTTCGGTAGGTGCGAATACGGTGGTGGAAGTTGCTGCTGGTTTGTATGCACAGGGATTACACTGAATATTATAAAATCTACATGGTAAACATACCAAACACGCCAATTGCTGTCAAGAGTAGTGGCTGGTTTTCCTTGCTCGATCAACCAAACGCTCAGTACCAGACACAAATCTCCGATATTAACAATAACTTGGTAGAAGCAGGTTAGTATGAGAATTGGAGTTATGATGCTGTATTGAACGTAATCACCCTACAACTAGCAAACACAACGGTTCAGATATTGTGTAGAACGATATTGGCTTACGGCGACGTTTAAGTTACGAGTATAATTGATTCTGTAAAACTCCATGCGCTCAGTGGCTTTAAATGAAAGATAGTAATGGTTCCTCTTCGCCCTCATATTAGACATTGTCTGTCGAACACCAGTGGATCAGATAGGACATGGCAAGTGGAGCAGCTACACCATCTCAAGAATCTTGTCATTTAAAACAATCAAAATAAGCTAAAAAAGGAGGTTTAAAGTATGTTTGATTGTTATGGGTTGGAGCGTGACTTCAATGAAGCTGCTTTCAGCAAGTTGCCTCTACGATGAATGCTCATTACCCATAAAAGCAAATGAACTAGCCCAGATCTTTTGAAAACCGATTTGTGCCCGTCTTGACAAGCTCGTCTCCTTTAGGAAGTATGTAAACTGTCTTACATCTTTGACTGGTTCAGAAGCTGGTTCTTCTGACTGCAGAACCGAGAACGCTAAGAGTGGCAGAGATAAACCGACGTCTTGCTTAACGAGCGATACCTTATGTTTTAATAGTCCTAAGGGCCCTCATAATGGGACAACTCGCTTGTGCAGTGCTCCATGACTTTTATTAACCGAATGATTTGCTTGATAGACTTGGTAGAACCTTTAGTATTTATGGATTAGAATTAGCATAGTATAACAAATATATACTAAAAAATATGATACCATGCGGAAAAAGAAATTGGGGTAACGACTTACATGACCACCCTGTCTTTGACACTTACTTGTTGAAGCCCGGCTACGTGTGCTGAATAGGCTTCATACCGAGAGGTAAACAGCTTTAAACTGAAGATGCTCGAATAGAGTTGAATATCAAACATAATGTAGAGAAATTAATGACTTATTTACCCAAAATTATGGAAAATTCCGTCTCCACAGCTAGTTATTGGGCTTATCAATTTTCATGCAGGAGGGGTGCATAGAGCATGCACGAGATCTAAACAAATCGGACAAACTCGCGGCAAAATACCGATTTCATTCCACCAAACACTGAATAACAACTTCAGAAATACAAAGTAGCTCGATTCACATACGAATAAACAAGCAACACCTATGCATATGCATGCCCCCACATGAACCATCGCCTCGGAGCATGATAAGACGCCAAACATATAAGTAGAGTCATCACCCCATACAGTTGTACTTACTACTCACTTTTTAAAACATGTTATTTGGATATACAGCTCTAGAACTCGTGGCTTATATCTGCTCAAGAGTATCAGTTATTGGCTGGGTATTGGCCGGTATCTACCAGCTTTGGCTTGGTTACAAGAGTCAAGGAGATATTGGATTCTCACCTATTTTCTTGGCTGGATATGTTTTTGGTGATATCTGTAACGTATTTGGTTGTTTTTGGGGAGAACAGATGGCTTTCCAAAAAGTGATTGTTGTTGCGACTTTGTCTGCCGATTCACTTATGGCCTTGCAATACGCATACTATAAAAGAAGAGCTAATGGCCGGAATACTAGGATTAACGTTCCAACCATCAACCCGAGCACTGCTCTTGTTGGTGCTGCTATGTTTGGTATTTCTCATGCTCAACAGCTTGATGTATTTGGATCCAAAGTAGCCCCTCCTCCTCCCCAGATGGAATATAAGTTTCTTATTGGCCAGGTTATGGCGTGGGTTGCCCAGATATCGTATGTTAGCGGTGTCATCCCCCAAGTGTTTCGCAACTTCTCCAAGAAATGTACCGGAGGCGTTTCAAAGTTCTTGTTTGTAGCAGATTTGATTGGCAGCGTTGGCTATATCGCTACTCTTGCTGCAACCGCTCAGAGCCTTGATAAACACGAATCAGTACAGTTTTTGTTTGATGAGCTTGCATACCTTTTGGGTACCAGTGCCTGCCTTGTACTTGATCTTGTTCTCATGGTTCAGTATATCATATATCCTGAGTTCCCTGAACAAGTGATCGAAGTTCTTGACGGTCAACAACCCCAAGTATCTCATTCTATTCCTGCTGCCAAGGAGTATGGCGCATGTACTTCCAGATAGATAGACTGGTAGGAGCCTGGTGGGGAGCAGTGGAAAATGCTGCAGGACAGCTGTAAAAGCGCCGGACGCTTTATATTTTAGCATATATATCAGTTAATTAACTTGTTGGTTTTCGTTGTGAGCAGTGGCGAGCTACCGAGTGTGCACAAAGCGCAGATAACGGCAAAGTACGGGTGTCTAACATCATTCCGAGCCCACAATATTGAAATTATACCTTTAGAGTCCCAACATAGCTCCAGGTTTGCCTACTTTTTGGTATGACAGGTGCAGCATAAACAACGTCCTCCCCCCAGCACGAAACCCCGCCCCAGAGAGGCATAGTGTCTAGTCATAAATCATCATATATAAATACCTACGCAATGTGCATTGGATTCATGCCTCTTTCTCCCGTGAGTACATCATCACCCATTACCTGAGAAGGGAGCTCGCCTTGAGTGGTTTTGGCCTCCTGCTCCTGTTTTAATTGTTCTTGTTCAAGCCTGTCCTTTTCAGCGATCTCTGCAGCAGTTAAAAATCGGCCTCCTTGGCCACGAGGCCGCCGCATTGCATGTTTATGCCTTGACTCGTGAAGGTAAGGTTTGCGGCCGGGCTGGGCCCTTAGCGATTCTTCGAGCTTTGCCCGAGCAATACGACGTTTGAGAATCCGATGGTATTGCTTGGCATTTACATAAAACGGCTGTTCACCACCCCCTTCTTGATTCTCCATGCCCGAGATGCAGGTTGCAAGACCCGGGGCCTGCGACGACGCACGATTTGCAGATTTCATGCATGCACCATGGGCCAAGCCGGTATCGCTGAGGTCGCAGATCGTCGGCCAAATTTGACAGTTTGAGGAGGATCTTCGTTCTTGCAGGCCGGTGCGAAGCGAGGGCCTCAATAATCTTTTGCCACTCGGGGGTCAGCAGTGATGACTTGACGTGATCTTGCTGTCACATGATGGAAAGTTATATAAATTGCAGTTATGCGGCGTCACAGTCGACAAAATGTCGATTCAAATCCTTGGAGGTCATGGAAAGATCGCTCTTCTCGCGGCAAGATTGCTAACTGCCGATGGTAGGGCCGTTACTTCACTGGTTCGCAGTTCACACCAAATTGCTGATATTGAGAGCGCTGGTGCGACCGCCCAAATATTTGATTTGGAGCACGCCTCGGAACAGGATTTCGCAAAGCAGTTCAATGGGGCCCAGGTGGTGGTTTGGAGCGCCGGGGCCGGTGGAAACGGCGGTCCTCAGCGTACCTATGCTGTGGACAGGGACGCAGCCATTCGTGCCATCAAGGGGGCTGAAAAGGCCGGCGTAAAGCACTACATTACGGTAAGCTTCTTGGGCTCGGGTCCTGACCATATTTTCAAGGGTGATTCGCCCCTTCACGATTATGGCGAGGCCAAGGCAGCAGCAGATGATGCGCTGAGAAAGTCGAGCCTCAACTACACAATCTTGGGCCCTGGAACTCTCAGTGACGGCTCTGGCTCGGGAAGGATTCTGCTCAATCCTCAAGCCGCTACGCTTCACGAGACAGTGTCGAGGGCCAATGTCGCGTTGGTACTAAAGGATGTCATTGAAAACCCCGCGAGAACGTACCGCAAGACAATTGACTTTCTCGATGGAGACGAACCAATTGACAAGGCCCTTGCCTCTTTGTAGTGCGGCATAATGCCGAGTTGCGTCCAAGCAGTTTGAATGCTATATTGGTAGATGACGCCTACCAAAATACTATGATTCTACTTGTAATCGATCCCAAGACTGAATAGTTACGTAGTTATTATTACCATCAACAACCTCTGGCCATTCTCTGCAGAATAAACTGGTGAGACAATTGACAGAACCAACACCACTCCACAGTGCTAGACTCGTCCTCTTGATAGAGCAACCGAGCACTTAAAACTACAATCCCTAAAAAGCTAAAAACAAATCTAAAAAAACCCCCCAAACTTTCCTCTCGCAACAGTTCATGTTTCCACTCGAACCATCGAGAAGTTCGCCGATGACATAATTTTTTTTTTATTTAAAAAAAGTCGATTTCCCACCCCAATTTTGATTAGAGAAAATGTCTCAGGAACAAAAGAAACAGAAATTAGACGAAGAAAGTCAAAACCAATTCCCTACTATTGGTGAACAAGCCGACGTTATCGACGCCAATACATTGCGCGAGACCGGTGCCTATGATGCTGAAGGTAGACCAGTACAGGAAGTTGAGAGTCTTTGTATGAACTGCCATGAGCAGGGAACTACTCGTTTGCTTTTCACTGATATTCCAAACTTTAGACAAGTGGTTGTTATGTCTTTCCAATGCCCTCATTGTGGCTTCACTTCGACTGAGATTCAGACTGCCAGTGAAATGCAAGTCCAGGGCCAGAAAATTACCGTAACATTGACTGAACCCGAAGATTTGGCTCGTCAGGTTATCAAGACCGAGTTTGCTACTTGTACTTTCCCCGAATTGGATGTAGAGATCCCTCCCGCTAACGGTAGAGTCACTACTGTTGAGGGTATTCTTGCTGCCATGCGTGATGATCTTGACAGCGATCAGGATTATCGCAAGGAGCAAAATGCCGAGATTTACGAAAAAATCCAGTCAGTTATCGATATGCTCAACCAAACCCTTGATGGTAAACGATTCCCCATCACGTTTATCCTTGATGATCCCAGTGGAAATTCGTTTGTTAGCTATAATCCTTCTGAATTCGGCAACAAGTGGCAATCTGACCTTTACAACCGTACCCCCGCTCAGAACCGTACTCTTGGCCTCAACACTGGTCTTGAGAATGCCAACCGTAATGAAGGTATCGCCACCAAACTCAGCGAGGAGAGTGCCGATGTACCTGCTGAAATGCGTGAAGAAGTACAAGTTATTCCTGGTACTTGCCCCAGCTGTCAATCAGACTGCCCTACTCGTATGAAGATGGTCAACATTCCTCACTTTAAAGATGTGATTATCATGAGTACTACATGTTCCGAGTGCGGCTACAAGAGTAATGAAGTCAAGACGGGTGGTGCTGTCCCAGATAAGGGTCGCAGAATTACCCTTAATGTCACCGAAGCTGACGATCTTAGTCGTGACGTACTCAAGAGCGAGACCTGCCATATGAAATTCCCCGAACTTGATTTGGACCTCAACCCCGGTACTCTTGGAGGTAGATTTACTACTATTGAAGGTTTGCTTAGCCAAGTCTATGATGAGCTTGAATCCAAGGTATTCAACTCTCAGCTTGATACTATGGACGATGCTACTAAAGAACGCTGGGCCCATTTCCTTGCTCGTTTACGGACAGCTATGGACGGCCAATTGTTCCCATTCAAGATTGAAATGGAGGACCCATTGGCCGCTTCTTATATTCAAAACGTTTTTGCCCCAGACGCCGACCCTGAGATGGTCATTGAGGACTATGAGCGCACGGCCGAACAGAATGAAGACTTGGGTCTTGACCACATGCAGGCTTAATTATTTATCTAGTATATATTAAGGCGAATGCCATTTCCCAAGTTGTATTTTTTTTTTTTCGATTGCAGGTCAATGCATGTAGTATAATCGTTTCGAAATAATGTCTCGACAGATCAATTTGGAATAACTCTATGGAAATACAGTCAATAGACGGCTTAATGGTTTTATGGGCAAATGAAACATTCCTACACTCAACCAACTCAACTCAATATTTTATCTGCAAGAATAATGCGCGCATTTTACGCTATCAAACAGGTGCACCTCGATAGTATACATATGCAAGTAGCAAATGGGTTGTTATGAGTCAGGAGTGGTCGCAACCACTGTTGCCGAGATTTTTAGTTATTTGTCGACGTATCTACAAAAATATTAATAATAGTACTATACTTGACCACTTGAAGAATTATTTTCCAAGGGTTGGTCAACCATGCAAAGCTAAGAAACGCAAAAAGTGGCTGTGCATCGCGATTAGGTTATGACGTCACCAAGGGACAAAATATCAATAAAGACTAAAATAGAACTTCTCTTCATAACTTGGCAAAGCACATGGTGGGCTTATTTCACGAAAATTGGAGTGGAACAACGCTACACGAACAGGAACCGCAGTCGGTTTCTTTTACAGTTGCAAGAAAACCAGTTTCGCATGCCCATGACAGCGATATAGTGGAGACGCACTCGCAGCAACCACGAACAAGGCCACGAGCAAAGACCCTTGGGCCGCGACCACAACCGTTAGGGACTCCAATTCGTCGAGTGCCGGTGTCGGATCATAGTCGGGCCAATTCCGAGGAGACGATTGTATGCAAAGAAGACCTTAAACTACCGATCGTTGAGGGAGTGGGCAAGTTGGAAATGGATGTAGACCAATTCCATTGTTTTACACCTGTTTTGGAGCGGGATTCGTACTTATGACTGGGCCATATGACGGGCAAAAATGACATTTAATACAATTTGATATCATTTAGGGGTGATTGGTTCCATGACGGTGACCATGCGAGGGATGCATATTCCATACATTATACATGCATGCGCAATGCGTCAGCCTGCGTAAGCAGAGCAATGTTGCGGCCGCCGCACCATGGTTAAGAGCCCACCGATACCCACTTTCTCGTTGTCCCATGTTATTGATGTCGCGAGCAGGCCGTGTTCCGAGATTTCAACGCGCCCTTTCGAGAACACCAAAAAGAGAGAAAACGCCAGTTATTTCTCACTCCCCACTACAACCGCAAAAACTTGCCCAATGCGCCGACAACCTGGCATTGCTCATTACAACTTTATTAGAAGACTCTGACTTGGAAAATGTTAATGCGAGATCACAAGAATCAGAGCAACAACCCAACCAGAAACACCAACAGCAGCAACAACAGCAGCAACAACAACAGTTGGAGCAAGACGACCCAACCTTACACCTTCGTATCATCATCAGGTCCATCCTTGTAAATACACGCTACTCACCAACCACCGCAAGCATATCATTATATTATATTTATTCACTTTTCAAAAACAAGGCCAAATCAGGCTCCAACGAACTCATGACTCTATTTGGTTCTCACAAACTGATATTTATTGCCTCGTTGATAGTGGCCAACAAGGCATACGACGACACACATATTCCCATCTCTAAATGGTCTCAATTATGCCAACTTCCCAGCCGGAAACTGATTAGAGCCGAACAAGTACTGCTGGTAAGTCTCGACTGGCAAGTGCATTTGAGTCAAGATGACTTTTACGAGTGGGGGACTACTATGCATCGGATGTTGGTATCCTATAGTAGTAGGGATACTAATAGGCAACTCAAGTCCTGAGACGTTATTTGCCTCCGTTTATATTTATATATCTGTGTAGCACGCATAAGATAAGGTTAAGAGTCATCTGAGGTTACTGCCAAGGACTTGTGTACTGAAAATTGTCCAAATAGAACTCTTGCAAGTCCATGGCGCTGAAATATTATGCCTGTCATTTAATTTTGTGGAAGCACCCGTCCCCGGCACTTTTCGCCCTTTTCAGTTCAGTTCACTTTTATCCTTCTAGCACCAACTGAAGCTTCCTCTCACTGACATAAGCATGATGCACCGGAGTGCCAGAAATTTCACTCGGCAGTTGCACAGCTCGAGCGGCGTTTTCAAACAAAAAACCCCTTTCCAAGTGTTTGTTGATACGTTTAAATCCGAAGTGAAAAAATCCCAAGAGCTCCAGGACTCGGTCAAGCAGCTGCAAGATGAAAACCGTCGTATGCAGCAGAGCTCTGCATTTAAGAGTGCTCAAAAGGCCCTCGATCGCTCTAAAGCAGCCGGTGGTGCTACTGCTCAAACGGTCCGTAAGGCTGGTGATGCTTTAGGTGATACAGCAAGCGCTACATGGAACAGTGCTCCCATCAAACTGTCAAGAACAGTCGCATCAAAGACCATTGACACTCTTGAAAAGGCCAGCGAGCCGATTAAAAAAACCAAATTCTACCAGGATGTTCGTGATGTTATTGACGATGGTTACTCCATCAACCACGGTGGTTTCGAAACCCGTCAACAACGTCGCCTTCGTAGGGAACGACTGGAGAAAAACAAGGCCAAAGCAGTACAAGCGAATGAAACTGCTGGTGAGAATGTAATTGTCCACGAGACAGCAAAGCCAACTTCGCGGACCGAGTCTGCATTCAGCCGCAAGATGGATGATTTACGTCTTGCGTACGAAGAGTCCGATAATGGGCTTGTTTCTAAGATCCGTGGCATCACCGATACAATTGGAGGGTTCTTTAGTGAAACTGAAGGTGCCAAAGCGGTGCGTCTGTTCAAGCAAATGGACCCTTCTTTCACTCAACATGAATTCTTGGGGTTGTTGCGCGGTTATATTATGCCCGAAGTATTGGATGCCTATGTAAAGGGAGATGGTAGCGTGCTCAAGCAATGGTTTAGCGAGGCTGCCTACAATGTGTGGAGCCAGACCACCAAAGAGTTCCGCGAGAAGAACTTATACAGTGCTGGTCGCATTCTTGATATCCGCGGAACTGATATTCTGCAAACAAAGATCCTTAACCCAGCAGAGATTCCCGTCTACGTTGTTGCATGCAGAGCACAAGAAACCAATGTTTACAAGAGCATCAAGGATGATAAGATCGAGGCTGGCGTTGAAGATAAGATCTTGACCTGCACCTATGTGATGGTCCTTACTCGGGTCCCTGAGGATATGGCCAATGAGGAAACCAGTGGATGGAAGATCCTTGAGTTTGCTCGTAGCCAGAGATAATATTGTATATAAAGTACTGCTAGAATATGACTAGGACAATTGTGTGTGTGTGTGTGTGTGTGTGTGTGTGTGTGTGTGTGTGTGTGTGTGTGTGTGTGTGTGTGTGTGAGGATGCGGTGGCGGTCGAACGCTTGATAGTATTGCCCAAGTAAATGAATTACCTGCATATTATCAGCA